>JASAND010022542.1:0-110709 GCA_030248195.1 Trissonchulus latispiculum | reverse complement strand
TTGTACTTCGTTCAGTTACGTATTGCTTATTGACCAGTGGTCACTTCCGTCGGTTCTGAAAATATGCTCATTGAAACGAGCGTAGTCGATTTACTGTAAATGCCCCCAACCGAAACCCCGAAAAACGCTGTTTTATGGGGTATGACTACTGGTCAATAGGCCACCTAGACCTTAGTGACCAGTGGTCACTTCCGACGGTTCTGAAAATATGCTCATTGAAACGAGCGTAGACGATTTACTATATATGCCCCCAACCAAAATCCCGAAAAACGCTGTCTTAGGGGGTTTGACCACTGGTCAATAGGCCACCTAGGCCATAGTGACCAGTGGTCACTTCCGTCGGTTCTAAATATATGCTCATTGAAACGAGCGTAGTCGATTTACTATATATGCCCCCAACCAAAACCCCGAAAACGCTGTTTCAGTGACTTTTCCAAACTTTGACCCTAACTTTGACCCTGGGCGAGGAGACATGTTGGGCCATGCTGACCAGTGGTCACTTCGTGCGGTTTCGGTAGTATGCTCATCGTGTTCAGAGACCCCAGTTACTATATATGGGCACCATTTCGAATGGCCGAAAATAGCCGTTTTTCCGGACTTTTTCCCAACTTTGACCCTGGGCGAGGAACCACGGGCGCCATGGGGCCTGAGGGCCACATCCATCGGTTTCGGCAGTATGCTCATCGTTTTCAGCGACCCCGATTTACTATATACAAATTCACCACCAAATGGCCAAAAAATGCTATTTTAGACGACTTTTTGACAATTTTCGATGTGTTGGGACCTCGAAAAATTCTTTTAAGTCCAAACGTCGATTTTTCCATTTTTGACTATCAGTAAAAATCGACCCAGAAGCGAAATTCGGAAATCAAACATAAAGTTGATCTGGACCATAACCTAGATAATCAAAAATTAGTATAGAAAAATTTTTCCTATGGGCCGTTTGAAAAATCGGTGTGCGCAAAAATCGCCCTATAAAAGTGGTCGATACAGAGAAAAAAAAACCCCACTTTTAAACTTGTATCAAAAAGTCGATTTTTTCAAAGTTCATTTTTTCCGGACAAGTTTGGTCTCATTCGAAAGCTCTTGGCCTGGAGATTTCAAAAATGTAAACTTTTTAGCTCTCAACTCCCCTACCGTTAATTAGTTATGGCTAATTAACAGTTTCCCTAATCCGCAAAGTGCCTTTATAGCTCATATTATGAGGGGCGCTCCGCGCACCCTCATGATATATATATATATATATATGTATGTATATATATAGCAAGCTTAACAAAAAATCACCCGAAATTTTAACAAAAAAAATCACCCCACCCTGACTCACAGGAAAGTCGCAGAGACCCAATTTTTTGCATGGTGATAGCCACACATCTCGACATTACAGCCTGTGAGTTTGAGCCCCTAGGCCCTCTCCATGCGCTCAGGGCAGACCTTTAAGTGAGGGTACCCAAAAGTGAACTCAAAAACGTTCATGACCGAAGTTCGAATTTCGGCTGCTATCTACTAAGGGAAAAACCCTAGGCGACTCATATTGTACCATGTGACCATGTCCTGACTGTGGGCTATCGATACATATATTGAAGTTCCCAGTCGGACCTCTGAGCCGTCCTGGGGTGGGTGATTTTTTTGTTAAAATTGTAACAAATAAAAAATCATTTTTATGTTTCGTTACTGATGTTAGAACAGCAGCTAGAGCAAAACTAACGTCAAAATCGAGCTCAGCGACCTCGAAAACCCTTATATACGTTGTTTTTGAGGTTGCCTGACACTTCTGGGAGTCCAACCTGGTGACCAGCCGGGCCTGGACCGTCCGACGGTAAACGTGATCCCAGAAGCCAGTAGGCCGTAGTTACCTAAAAACTAATGCCAGATTTGAATTCAGCGCCCTCGAAAACCCCCTAGGACATGTTTATAGCCACTTCGAACTGTCCAGTTGGTACCTGGAGGGTCCGGACGGGTCCGGCAGGGGTTACGTGACCGTGGGTCATACCCCAGCAACATACGAGGTTCTGAGTTTCTCTGCCAAAATGCCTGGAAAAAGGTTATAATCACTCACAAACACGGAAAAACCACGTTTTAGCCTTTAAAACGGCACTTTAGAGCCACCAGACTTCATACTGGACGCTGTCGGGGGCCATCAGTGACCACTAAGACTTCGGCGGGGTCAGTTGCCTTAGTTGGAGCACTAGGTTAGCGGTTTGGGGTTCTAAATACGTTATTTAGTGCGCTCTATCCAAAACTGATGAGAAAAAGTTGCTAGCTGCTCACTGGGATCCGATCCGCCTCTGATTTTTTGTTAACGGGTGATTTTTTTGTTAAACCTTTAACAACAAAAAATCACACATTTTCGTCTACTGCTAGTTACTGGTAGACCGTAGAGAAACGAAACTGGGGTGGTTTTAAAGCTTAGCCCAAGACCTATCCATGGGTCCTCAAAGTAATCGATTTGGTTTAGTTTTGCAAAAGTTCCTGCCAAAAAACCGAATTTTGATTTTTTGTTAAGCTTGCTATCTATTGTAACAAGTGACGGCCGATGGGCACCCGATATAGTCAGGGGGGGGGGGGGAAACATGCCGGAAAAGAGGCGGAAAAAACATGGTCGCCTACTCCCCAACCATAGCAGTTGCAGCTGCCTAGTATAGCCCATTAGAAAGAGCAAGTCTAGAAGTATACCCTACAGTACCAGATTGGTTTCTGAGTTCGAATCTGTAAGCACAGTACTTGACCAAAGTTGATCTCCCAAAATGGGCCAAAATGCTAAGGATTTTCAAAAGTTTGCAAGTATATATATATCTAACCATCCAACTTTGGCTACTATAAATTGGCGTGCGGGCATAATTTGACTTGCTCTATCACATGGCAATATTGGTTTTCCCTACGTCAACCCAGTAAAAAAAATTTGACCATGTTTTTCCCCCCACATGGGGTCCACTAGAGCGGGGAAAAAAACATGGTGACCAAATTTTCAAATTTTTGCGTATGCTTCAGGATGGCGTAACTAGTGCTTCTATATGAAAGAGAATGCTTTAAAACCATTAAAAACCTCAAAATATGCCAACTTTGGGCATTGTTGAAGCTTCTAGCTCGAAAATTTGATTTGCAGCATCAACATGCTAGGTTTCATAAGTTTCAATGGTAAAAATGAAAATTTTCAAAAAACTTAAAAAATGGTGGGATATTGCAATTTTTAACACAACTAACTTATTTCTACCGATATTCTGCATATTATGGCCAGTTCCCGGCAGGTTTCATGCCCAAACTGGTTAGATACAGCGGATTTTGCATTTTGACAAAAAAGTCGGTTTTTAAGCTTTCTGTGAGGTTAGAATGGTGCCTAGGTAGCTTTGCACGCTGAAAACAGCTGAAGAAACAACGCTTTTAAAGCACCCTAAATGGTTGGTTGGTAGAAATCCGGGCCATGTTTTTCCCCGCACCATGTTTTTTCCCCGATTTGCGGGTAAAAAAAACATGGACAAATCCTGTTATCGCCAAAGCTGAGAGAGGTATAAGAGAAGTTTGAATATACGATTGGATAGGTATGTATTTGCCCACGGTACGTAACGGTATACTCAAACCGATCCAAATCCAAACGAAGAAAAAGTTGGAGGCTTGCTTCCCTATTTGTGTTCCCCCCCCCTGACTATATTTTTTCATATCCGGATATCCGCCTATTTTGCGTTAACGGATATCCGGATATCCGGTTATCCGCCTATTCAAAACTTCAAGAAAATTTTTCGATTTTGCAGTAAATTTTCAATTTCTTTTTCGGCAGGCTGTGAATGTCTATCCCCCCAAGGGGGAATCCCCCTAAAATTTTTGACCAACTTTACACCGCCCCCCCCCACATGTGTTGACTTACCCTCCCGCCACCCCCAAGTTTTGGCTACCCCCCCCCCCCCGAGCCCCCCCTCCGGCCCCAGACGAGTTTTGTACACAATTTTCGACCAACTCTACCCCCCCCCCCAAAATTTTTTGACTATCCCTCCCCACACTTTTTGGTTACCCCCCCCCCAGCACTTTTTGAGACCAAAAAGTTAGCTAAATTTTGCCAAAAAATGGTCATTTTTTGAAAACTTTTCCTCAAATTTTGGCTTAGAATCGCTTTAAAACCGTGTAAAAAAGCCTAAAACCCTAAACGCCTAAAACCCCCCCCCCCCCCCCCCCCCCCCCCCCCCCCCCCCCCCACCCCCCCCCCCCCCCCCCCCCCCCCCCCCCCCCCCCCCCCCCCCCCCCCCCCCCCCCCCCCCCCCCCCGCCCCGTTTCTGCGCTACCCCCCCGAGCCCCCCCCTCCGGCCCCAGACGAGTTTTGTACCCACACTGTTAGCTAATTTGGCCGAAACTGGTCATTTTTGAAAAATTTTTCTAAAATTTTGCCCTAAAATCGCTTTAAAACGGTGCAAAAACGCCTAAAACGTTAAGTTAAAAACAAGCCTTACTTTGATGAAAAAAGGGCTAAATTACAGAAAATTTTGCATTTTTTGGCCATTTTTCGAAATTACTGAGGTCCGAATTCTGGGGGCGGGGGTGGGGGCAGTGGCGGATCCAGGGGGGGGGGGGGGCCCGGCCCCCCCCGTTGCGATTTGGGCCCCCTCCTTTGACAGTCCGGGCCCCCCTAGAAAATTATTTCAGCAGTTTATAATGCAAAATTCGAGTGAAAATTAAGCATAATTTTAATAAATTCCACAAATTCTTTACAAATTTTGCCTGCGGCGCACTTATAACTTCCGTGCTGCGTTATTGTTCTGTGACAGAACTTCTGTCTCTTAAACTGTCTTCTATTTTGTTTCCTTACCTGTTTTGTAAGTATATAATTAATTGTACTCAACGCTTTCAGTTTATTTTATGACTATATATATATACCCGCTTATATTTATATAATATATTTACAAATTTAATTTTGCTTTCATAACCATAGGTGTGGCTGGCGAAAAAAGTGGGGGTGGGGGTTTGAAAAAAAGTAGGGTGGGGGTTTGGCAAAAAAGGGGGGGAGGGGGTCGAGAAAAAGTCGATTTGGGGGTCGGGGTCAGAAAAATTTTCGTGGGGGGGTCGGCGAAAAATCGGTTTTTCGCTAAAAAACTGAAAATGTTTCTCAATTTTCAGCAATTTTTAGCGATTTTTAAGGCAATAAGGCGAATTTTAGCAATTTTCCGCTAATTTTTTTGAAAATTTTCGAATTTTTGGCTAAAAACTTGCAAAAATTCAGGGAGGGGGTTGAAAATTTTTAGGGGGGGGGGGTCGGCCGAAGGCCGAGTTGGGGGGAGGGGTAGAAAAAATTTTTTAGGGGGGGAGGGTCTGCGACCCCTCCATTTGGGGGGAGGGGTCCCCCCCACCCCCCCCTAACTCACCTATGTTCATAACGTATATAAATGGGCAATGCAAGATTGATAATTGGCAGCTTCTGAAAGTGTTCTAGAATAAATCGTGGAAGTGAAAAATGCTGAAAAGCATCCAATTCCCGTTTTGGTTTTCCACTGATCGATTATACAACTGAATAACTCATCTGATCTTAACTAATCTTTTTAAACATTTGAATTGCTGAATTTTCCACGATTTCAAAAAATTCTTCAACTTCTGGGGGACTCTGCCCCCCAGACCCCCCGTGTGCTTCTTGCGTATATAAATTCTCCATGTTTTGCTTCACTCACGGGATATACTTGTTTTCCCATTGGCAAATGCACTAACCTTTCCATACATAATCATTTTCTTGAAAAAATATTTTGTTCCTGGAAAAAGCAAATTTTTACCACCCCCCCCCCGGAAAAATTTGGTTATCGCCCCCACAAAAATTTTTCAGCGGGCCCCCCCCCCTTTTCAAAATCCTGGATTCGTAGTCAAGCGGGGAAAAAAACCCACTTTTTTTTCTTGGACCAGAACTTTCGACTGGTTTGGGGTAGCACGACTTTGATACTATATTTAATTAGGGTTTGCCCTAAGCTTTCGATTGACGTATAGTTTGTCTCTCTAGGCCCTGTCGTTATAGTGAAATTAAAGTTTTTCGCGTCGGGAAAAACCCAATGCGCAAAAAAACCACCGGCGGGAAAAAACCCACCCGGATTTTTTTGCTGGAAGCGTGCCAGAACAATTTTGACGGTGCCATTCGAAAGAGCGGGTTGTTGTTACTAAAACCCCCCTTTCCCTTTATAATTATCCCCTTACTTTCCCTCCCTTCCCTTTCCGGTCTACATTGAAAAATACCAACATTTTTGAAAAATTTCAGAAAACCCCCCTCCACAAATTGAATTTTGAAAAATTTTGCATGTTTAACACGTCCCACCCAATAAACATAGGCAAATTTTGGAAATTTTTTGAAATTGATTATTTTCGGCAGTTTAAGCATCCTATTGTGTAGAAAACGCGTTTTTCTTGTATTTAGAGCCAAGCTATACCTATTTTAAGGCAAAAATAAGCATTTTTGAACAAAATTGAAATTTTGGCTTGAAATGGCACCATGTCCGATTTCGACCCCCCCTGGAGCACCCACAACAAAACGAACCCAGGTAAAACTTATACCAGTTTAATCTATAGGCTCTATTAAACAAATGTTTGTATTAGTTTGACCTTTCCTGCTAACGGTTGGAAAAATATTCAATTTTGAAAAGTGGGTTTTTTTTCCCCGCCGATGGGTTTTTTTCCCGCCAACTCTAGGTCACCCCCAGGTCGCACCGGAGGGGTTAGAGCAGTGTGGCATATATCATCATGAAGCCCAACAGATGCCCTACACATACATACAATCCGCTTTGGTCTAGGTCTTTCCAGTAGTTCAGGGTGGCCAGGCAAAGTTTGCCAAATTTCGGTACTTGGACCAAAATTTTCGAAAATTTCAAAGTCCCAAAAAATTTGCAGGGAAGCAGTGGGAACGACAATAATACAGCCTCTAGGGTTATTTTTGATGCTCTTCAAGATGGGCTATTAAAATCCTATATAGCTCATACCGGTAAGCCCACACTGGAGGTGGGTTTTTTTTTCCCGCATATTAAAATGGGTTTTTTTCCCCGCTTGACTATATATACCCCCCAGACCCAAAGTTCCAGGGAAACTAAGACCCCTCCCCTCCCCCCTCCCCCCAAAACCCAAATGGAGGGGTCGCCACTCGCCGCCGACCCTCCCCCTAAAAAAATTTTACCAACCCCTCCCCCCGAATCAGGCCTTGGCCGACCCCCCCCCCCCCTAAAAATTTTCAGGCGCCTACGTGAATGTTTGCAAATTTTTATTCAACAATTCGAAAATTTACAAAAAATTAACAAAAATTGCTAAAATTCACATAATTATATTTATATACCTTAAAAATCATAGTTTCACCAGGGGGGGGGGGGGTTGGGGGGGGGTACCCCGCCCCCACAATTTTCGACCAACTCTACCCCCCCCCCAAAATTTTTTGACTATCCCTCCCCACACTTTTTGGTTACCCCCCCCAGCACATTTTGAGACCAAAAAGTTAGCTAAATTTTGCCAAAAAATGGTCATTTCTTGAAAAATTTTCCTCAAATTTTGGCTTAGAATCGCTTTAAAACCGTGTAAAAACGCCTAAACCCTAAACGCCTAAAACGCCTAAAACCCCTCCCGCCTCCTCCAAGGTTTGGCTACCCCCCCCCCGAGCCCCCCCTCCGGCCCCAGACGAGTTTTGTACCCACACTGTTAGCTAATTTGGCCGAAACTGGTCATTTTTGAAAAATTTTTCTAAAATTTTGCCCTAAAATCGCTTTAAAACGGTGCAAAAACGCCTAAAACGTTAAGTTAAAAACAAGCCTTACTTTGATGAAAAAAGGGCTAACTTACACAAAATTTTGCATTTTATGGCCATTTTTCGAAATTACTGAGGTCCGAATTCTGGGGGCGGGGGGTGGGGGCAGTGGCGGATCCAGGGGGGGGCCCGGGCCCCCCCCTGTGCGATTTGGGCCCCCTCCTTTGACAGTCCGGGCCCCCCTACAAAATTATTTCAGCAGTTTATAATGCAAAATTCGAGTGAAAATTAAGCATAATTTTAATAAATTCCACAATTTTTTTAAAAATTTTGCCTGCGGCGCACTTATAACTTCCGTGCTGCGTTATTGTTCTGTGACAGAACTTCTGTCTCTTAAACTGTCTTCTATTTTGTTTCCTTTCCTGTTTTGTAAGTATATAATTAATTGTACTCAACGCTTTCAGTTTATTTTATGACTATATATATACCCGCTTATATTTATATAATATATTTACAAATTTAATTTTGCTTTCATAACCATAGGTGTGGCTGGCGAAAAAAGTGGGGGTGGGGGTTTGAAAAAAAGTAGGGTGGGGGTTTGGCAAAAAAGGGGGAGGGGGGGTCGAGAAAAAGTCGATTTGGGGGGAGGGGCATAAAAATTTTCGAGGGGGGGGTAGGGAAAAATCGGTTTTTCGCTAAAAAACTGAAAATGTTTCTCAATTTTCAGCAATTTTTAGCGATTTTTAAGGCAATAAGGCGAATTTTAGCAATTTTCCGCTAATTTTTTTGAAAATTTTCGAATTTTTTGGCTAAAAACTTGCAAAATTCAGGGAGGGGTTGAAAATTTTAGGGGGGCGGGGTCGGCCGAAGGCCGATTTGGGGGAGGGGTAGAAAAAATTTTTTAGGGGGGAGGGTCTGCGACCCCTCCATTTGGGGAGGGGTCCCCCCCCCCCCCCCCCCCCTAACACACCTATGTTCATAACGTATATAAATGGGCAATGCAATATTGATAATTGGCAGCTTCTGAAAGTGTTCTAGAATAAATCGTGGAAGTGAAAATGCTGAAAAGCATCCAATTCCCGTTTTGGTTTTCCACTGATCGATTATACAACTGAATAACTCATCTGATCTTAACTAATCTTTTTAAACATTTGAATTGCTGAATTTTCCACGATTTCAAAAAAATTTTTCAACTTGTGGGGACTCTGCCCCCAGACCCCTCGCGGTGTTCTTTTGCGTATATAAATTCTCCATGTTTTGCTTCACTCACGGGATATACTTGTTTTCCCATTGGCAAATGCACTAACCTTTCCATACATAATCATTTTCTTGTAAAAATATTTTGTTCCTGGAAAAAGCAAATTTTTACCACCCCCCCCCCCGAAAAAATTTGGTTATCCCCCCCACAAAAATTTTTCAGCGGGCCCCCCCCTTTTCAAAATCCTGGATTCGCCACTGGTGGGGGGTACCCCCTTCACATTTCGGAGGTCGGCCAAGATTCATATACCCCCCAGACCCAAAGTTCCAGGGAAACTATGACCCCTCCCCCTCCCCCCAAAACCCAAATGGAGGGGTCGCCGCCGACCCTCCCCCTAAAAAATTTTATCAACCCCCCAAATCGGGCCTTGGTCGACCCCCCCTAAAAATTTTCAAGCGCCTACGTGAATGTTTGTAAATTTTTATTCAACAATTCGAAAATTTACAAAAAATTAACAAAAATTGCTAAAATTCGCATAATTATATATATACCTTAAAATCATAGTTTCACCAGGGGGGGGGTGGGGGGGTACCCCCGTCCCCAAAATTTTCGACCAACTCTACCCCCCCCCCCCCAACCCATTTTTTGACTATCCCTCCCCACACTTTTTGGTTACCCCCCCCAGCACTTTTTGAGACCAAAAAGTTAGCTAAATTTTGCCAAAAAATGGTCATTTCTTGAAAAATTTTCCTCAAATTTTGGCTTAGAATCGCTTTAAAACCGTGTAAAAACGCCTAAAACGATAAAAGCAAGTCTTGTTTTGACGAAAAAAGCGTTAAATACAGAAAATTTTGCGTTTTTATGCCATTTTTTGAATTTCCTGAGGTCGGAATTTGGAGGAGGGGGTACTCCCGTCCGTCTCCCATCACATTAAGGGAGTCGACCGCCAAATTTTCAAGGTTTACCGTCCCCCAACCAAAATTTCCGGTGAAACTAGTTTCCCTAGAACTTTGGGCCTGGGGGGGGGGGGTAAATCTTGGCCGCTCCGAAATGTGATAGGGCGTGCCCCCCACCCCCCCCCCCAAATTCGGACCTCAGAAATAACGAAAAATGACCAAAAAATTCAATTCAAAATTTTCTGTAATTTAGCCTTTTTTCATCAAACCAAGGCTTGTTCTTAACGTTTTAGGCGTTCGTGCACCGTTTTAAAGCGAAGATTAGAAAAATTTAGAACAATTTTTCAAAAAATGACCATTTTTCGACCAGGTTCAAAAATCGTTGTGGGGGTCCGGGGCATAGGTGTACCACCTGTATTTGGACGCTGCATCGATTGATTATAAAAAAGCCAAGTTTGTCCTTAACATGTGGCAGTAATTTTGAAAAAACTGATTTCCTCGAAAATGGCCATTTTTTGACCCTAAAAACAGTTTTTTGCTTATACTGACTTAACCACTGGAGATAGCTCAAAGGTTGTAAAAGAGCTTCAAGCAAATACTGCGGTCTGCGGGGAGGACCACTTACGGGCCGCAGTGCGTGCCTAGTAGTGGTGGGCCACTTGCAAAAAAAAAAAAAAGTCTTCCCAATCTCCTTCATCATCGGACTCGACGTGTTTGAGCAAAATTCGCTGAAGTGTCTGATTGAATCGTTCAACTAATCCTTGTGACTGCGGATGATAGGCCGAGGAAGTACGTTGTTCAACTTTGTTAATCTTAAGGAGGTTTTCCAAAATATCATTCACAAACTCTCTGCCTTGGTCTGAAGACACCACTGTCGGAAACCCTTTGTCCAGGAAGATTCCATACAGGGCACTGGCTACAGTTGCTGCTTTCTTGTCAGGAACTGGTATGGCTTCGGGCCACTTTGAAAAGAGATCAACTAAAGTCAAAATAAATGATGATCCTTGAACGCTTCTTTGCATTGTTATGAGATCAATTTCCACATGATACAAAACAGTCTTCAACGGAAGGGGATGCAGCTCTGCAGTCGCCTTCTTGAATCCGGAAGGATTGGCCATTTGGCATTTTGGGCAGCTAGCTACGTAGGCAGCAACATCTCTGTACATGCTAGGCCAGGTATAGACTTCAGCGATTATTTCGTAAGTTCTGTTTCTACCCAAATGGCTGCGATTGTCATGATATTCCTTCAAGAGGGAGATCATTTCTGATTTCTTTACCACTTCCTTCAACTTCCGTCAACCACAGCAACCAAGGTCCCTGAAACATAAAAGCATTTTAAGCAAAATGCCTCTTCTGCCAGCTAACGATGCACGTTTTTCAGCGAATTCTCTAGCTTAAAGCAAGGAATTCCAGCGAATAGGTATTGGTAAGATGTGCAATTAGACGTCGTATCGATTGAGTGTAAATACGCCAAAATTGTCTGCAAAATTTGGCAGTAATTTAAAAAACAGATTTCTTCGAAAATGTCGATTTTTGACCCCAAAAATTGTTTTTGCCTTATACTGCCTAACCACTAGAGAAACCTCAACAGCTGTAAAAAGCAAAAATGTTCATTTTGGTGCCCTCTGTCCAGTCATAGCAACCAATCCGGTGTATCGACTACGTACTGAGCGAATAATTGGCAAAACCGCAACTTTCTTATCTTTGCACCAAAAAATGCGGGACTGGTCCCAGAATGTTAGAGCACTAAAATAACATATGTTTAAAGTTTCATTCACTTTCATACCGAATTGGAGCCTGTAAGGTCATATTTATTTACTCAAAGAGATACCTTATAAGAGAACATGTTCTCTTAAGCGCGAGAATACGGTAATTACGGAAAACATGACATCTGCTAGTGTTTAGTTGCTTGATTTCCTATCTGCTTGGTTTGGCTTGGCTTGGCTCCTGGTCGAACCTTGGCATTGCTGACCATTGGTCACTCCGGCCAGTGCAAAAAGCTAATAATTGCAAAACACCTGAATTTTATTTATTTTTAGTTTACCAAACGGAAGCTTACCCTCAATACTGCGAAATCGAGTTGATTTGGCTCTTAATTTGCGTTTCAAATTCTTCTGCATAAGATGTGGAAGTGAGCGTCATCGTGTCGGATACTTCTCTGCATCAACGGCACTATCTAAGTATTTCTTGACGTCTTCAACCTCGTCGTCGTCAATCATAAACTAACAGCAGCAAACCCAAACTCAGAGAAAACTAAACGAAGCATGACAGGAAATAGTTTGTGTCAATAAAAGTGACATGCCTAGGTGAATCAAGGGGGAGTTCTGAAATAAGCATCCCCTCTAGCACGAATGAGCTACAGGTCCTTCGGACGTTGGAGACACATGGTAAGGAAAAATGGTCGGCAAAATTTTTGATTGGCACTAAAATTTTAAAAGCCTTCCAGCTTCGTTAAATTTCTTGATTTTTACAAAAAATAGACTTGATTTCCTTGCAAACTTTAAAGAAATCTCGAAAATTTTGTTACTGTTATTTTGTTACTTCATAACATATGTGTGGCTGGGAAAAAAATCTAGGGAGGACTAAAATTTGAAAATCTGGGGTGGGGATTGCCACAATTGGTCAGTTTGGTGGGGGGCTCTGTCTCACCCCCTAACACATCTATGCTTCGTATTTGATTTCATCATCAAATCAGTCAAATTTATGCTTAAAATACGAGCTCCCACCAACCATAAAATCTCAGCTCTGTAAAGAGGGAAGAAAGAAACTTTTTGATTGATTTGTGACAAGTTTTTTGATTGCCAAAAATTGAATTGTTGCAATCATCTGCACTAGGTTTGGAGAAAGTTTTTAACAATCAACAGAATCGGAAGTTAGCGCAGCATAATTGAAATTAAACCCACTTCCTCCCTTCATGTGTGAAATTTTATTACAAACTTTTCGAATACCCCCTCCCAGTCCAACCCTACGAAATACGTTTCCCCGTCTATAAAGTTGGTAGTTTCGTAACTATAAGCCACGGGGTAGCTAAGTGTAGTGCTACGGGTCAGATTAAACGAGTGAACTTTGTGATAATTTAGGCTCCAAAAGCTTGCACTGGTAAGCACTGGTTTTAAACTGAAAGTTGAAAAGGCTGAGAGAGTACCGGGGTCAGTGGCACCCTGTTCTCAGCAACACACACACTAATTTCAAAGCACTAACAGCAGTGCGAACAGACGAGACGACTCGGTCGACTCTTAAATCCTTCGGACTAAGTAGCCTGGTTTTGGTCTACCCAATCCGGGATTTGTCCGCGTTAGGTCGTGAGTTCGATTCCTCTAGGCTCCGTTTCCGTTCAAGGCCAATACACGTCTAGTGAGCAACTGTCGTGTTCCACAGATGCCCACAGATCAGTACCTTTTGGAATCAGACAGAAGATCAACACCTCTTGCTCAGTACAACTATCACACTTCCAGGGGAAATGTTTAGGCACAAAGTTCTCAGTGCCTGGGATTGCCTCGTAAGCTCCCTGAACAATCTAGTCTACGTTCCAAGGACGCAGACAGCCGCAAACTACAATAGGATGGACTAAACCAAGGGTCTCTTCGCTCAAATCCTGGAATGCCTCTAGCTCAAAACTAACAGTCAACTCTGTACCACAATGCTCGCACTCTAATTCACAGTGGGATAATACCGGCACAGACTCTGCCAGCGTGATATAAGCCTAGTCCTAGCTGACGTCCTAAGTAAGACTGAACTGATCCCTAACTAAATCCTATAATCCTAGCAGAATGGACCACAGAACCTATAAATTTTAGGAGTAAATGTACAACAGTTACGTGCAGACGGAATTAAAATAAGATGATACAGACTGTAGTTAACAGGATATTCAGGATAACAGGTCAGCTATTCAAACAATCAGAAATACACAACTGCGATTTGCCAAAGATACAAGTACTGATACAACCGAACACAGACAAGTTGCTACACTCAGCACACACAGAAGAACACAGCTGACCACTACAACCCTAAGGCTCGTACCTAATTAATGAACCTAATTACTTTTAGTTAGACCTTGCAGAAGTCCTAGACCTAACCAGCAGTCTGATGTACAAATTAAACCCTGAATGAACTTTAGCGTAAAAACTTTAACCTACTTACTCCTAGCTAGAACCTGAAACCTATGAAAATTTCGAATGAATTGATTGTAGATCGCGAGTCTGGTACAGTTTCAACAAGATGATCACTATATTCGTTTTCCTAACTAAAAGGTATCGGGGGGGGTCCGCCTATATGCTTGAGGTGTCCTATGTGCTTTTATTTTAAACGAAACAATCAATATTGCGCGGATTTCCACCCTTTCCCGGGCACTAGATATTAGTCCTGACTACCCGCTCGGCAGATAACCAGACGCTAATATCCTACTTCCTGCCTAAGGAAGCGGCCAGAGGTCAATTCGCACGTTTTTGAGAAGTTTGCAGGATTCTTGACTTCCCCAAAAGCTTTAGATTAATCAAAACAGTAAAAGTAGAAAGCATTAAAAACCAAGACAAGACATTTTAAGGCGAAAGTTCAAGTAGATTAAGATCTGTCTTCTTGATGAAGTTTCAGGGGTCCCAACTCCAAGCCACAACCGAAAGTTTGATGCCTTAAAACAGGCGCTCAGGGCCGATAGGCGGCAGAAAGTTCGCTAGGGACAGCTGAAATTCTTCAAGTCTAGGGAGCAAGCCTCAACCAAGGACAGGCAACCGTGCACGGCAATGACAGAATCAGAGTAGAACAGGGTGTCGGACAAATCACCCGAAGCAGACAGATATAGCAACTGATGAAGGGTGTCGGACAAATCACCCTGTAGCAATGAGGAACTGGTTGTGCAAAGTGCGCTGCCCAAGGCAGACTGTTTTTCCCTATAGTCTACTGAAAACGGTGGAGAGAGTCAGTCTCCCGACGATACAGGCACCTTACAGTCCTGGTCTGTTGGCGAGCGAGACGGAGAGATTGGTATCCGGGGGATCCGTGAAGTAACTCACACCGGCGAGTCAGCAGAGACGGAGGGGAGATCACAACACCAGGGGACAGGAGTTCAGGCAAGATCCAAGGACTGGAGCGTCACAGCAAAGGTGGGCAGGCAGCAAAGGATCTGATCCAACTGGCAGGCAGAGGGTTTGATCCAAATCCAGGCAGGCACAGGTAAGGTTGATTCGGACCTGAATCAAATGGGTTAAAATCCGTTAGGATCCTTCAGAGAAAGATCCTAACACGATATTTCCTGGGTCCAGGAAACCATCCCTAGAAGCTGGATTGCAAGATTTGAGACGCCAATGAAATTTTGAGAAAGTTTTGGAGTGCGAAATTGAGGAAATTTTGGTTATAAGTAAAATTTGGGAACTTTTGGGAGAGTTCCCAAAAGTCCAAGCTTCTCAGTAGATTTCCTTTCGGAAATCCACGCGACCCAGGTAATATCTGCATAGATATTACGAATCAGAATCATTTACAGACAATAAATAAAATGGTTTAATTTAAAGGACAATTCTCAGGGGGTATTTTATAAAAGGACCTCTGTGTCCTGTAAAAATCTCAAAAGCGATTCCCAGAAAAGGAGGTCGCCTTTAAAAAACTAGATAATTGAATGAAAAGAAAGGGGGGAAGACCTAAGGTGGGATGTAAGCCTAAACCCCTAATCAATTCTAAAAACCCCAGAAAGTTGACGAGGGGCTAGTGTTAATACACTAGCCCCATTCCGGTGTGGGGGAGAATTTGGGCATAGTGACGCCCTATAGTAGAAAACTGGGGGGAGTGAAGGGAGAGGCCAAAAAGCGGCCGTACAGTTCGGAAGACGAGGTAAGACTGAAGTTGAAAGTAAGTCTTCCTGTCAATCATGACAATTTCGGCAATCATTCGTCTGATTGGCCGAAATTATCCTCCGCGCAAAAAGGCACGCACTAAATGATTCTGATTGGGTCAATGTTGTTGTAATCATCAAATAACTTTAGGCGAGTTCTGAAGTGTTTACATTAGAGGGGAAAGGGCAATTAAACTAATCCCTTTCCCCTATTGTAAAATTAATGGAAAGATTTGGGGAAAGATAACATCAAAACAGACGCACTCAGGCGAGAAATTGACACTACGTCAATTTCTCGCTTAAAGAGAAAAACAAGACGCAACACCTTATTAAAACCTGGACCAGAGGGTCCCCTTAGTTAAGACTTAGTAGACTGCTGATTAGGTAGGTAAAATTAATTAATTAAAACTAATAGGTACGAGCCTTGTACAAAACATAAAATACACAATACAAAATACAAACAACTAGGTAGCTAAAACATGAATTAAAAATAAAAACTTTTCTTTAAACTTAGCAGTTCCCCTCTTTTCTTTTGCCTTTGAGTCTCAGCCGAGCTGGACTCAAAGAGCGGAAAGTTTGTACCGTTACAGAAGAAACGAAATCTGTTACTCCAAATTGGCAATAAGGGAAGACAAAAGTCTTCCCTTAACTTACAAAACCAAAACCTACAAACGAGAAGAACTTAAAAAGAATTCCACACTAGCTAAGCAAAACTAGTTAAGTTCAGTAAAAGGGCAAACCGAGCTTCCCTTTTGCTTTAAAACTATTAAAAACCAAATTAATTAAACTTTAAACTTGAATAACTTAACTTTTATTAATTAATTAGCTAGAATATGAATTAACTTAATTAAATATAAACTTAAATTAAGGTTAAAATGAGGTTTAAACTATTAATAATCATAATACTTGAGGGACGAGCCGAGCTCTCCCGGTTAGGTCAGAAAATCAAGCATAACGCAAAATCGAACCACAAAAGCACCAATTATTTTGTGCTTATTTTAAAGAGGAAGACCTGCTGAGTTTATTTATAAAAGTTTTAACCTAATTATTGATGTTAATTAACATGAAACTTTAATTAGAAACACTGTAACCAACCAAATCTGGAGGCCAACTTGAACTCGAGTATGTGGCTTGTAAATCAGCTTGTAAAATGAAAACGAACCACAGAAAGGGTAAACATTTTTGGATATTCTGAAAGAGCAAAGCTTGCTGGTTTTAATGATATAAAAATTATACTAATTAATAATGTTAATTAACGAGTAATTAAGCGAAAACCACTGATATGGGCAAAACTTGAAAGTAACTTTGTAATCTCCATATGAAGTTTGAAAATGGCTTGTAAAATTAAAACGAACCACAGAATAGGTTGTTTTTCTTTCACAAATCGTATGAGCAGGTCTTAATCTATTCAGATATAACAAACTTTGACTGCGTTTCGACGTACAGTGAGCGAACACTGGCCTTTTCCTGATCATATTGGATTGTTTCGGCCATAGTAGCAGAATCCCTTTAACTTAAATTAATGAGTGGACCGTGCTCTGTGCTAATCATTGACAGTCGTTCTACACCTGCCAATCTGCCTGGGGAGCGGCACCCAACGGGCACCTAGCTGTCCCGCAACAGCATAATTAGTAAAAGCAAGAGTTTATAAAATAGGAAGAGTAAGACACTCAGCCCTTCCTCTTGCATTAAGCTTGCAATATGCTCGAAACATTAAGGCCGAAATCTCGGGGGGGCTTCTCAGCGTGTAAACATAGCACGCTGACATTTTTCATAAACGGGCGTTTTCGGTAAATTAAATACAACAACTTGAGCTAGGAAAGTCGTACAGCGATAATTTTTATATAATTATGTTGCGTAGAATTAGATCTTTTTAACGATATAAAAATTATGTAATTTGTTTGAGGCAATCTTTTACAAGTGCAGCAACAACATAAGGCATTCTGAAGAAATGATGAAATTCGTAGATTTTTCGTGGAAAGGCTGTATTGTTGCAGGATTTGTAAGAGATTGCTTCAACCAAATTATATAATTTTTACATCGTTAAAAAGATCTCATTCTACGCAACATAATGATATAAAAATTATTGCTGTACGACTTTCCTAGCTCAAGTTGTTGTATTTAATTTACCGAAAACGCCCGTTTATGAAAAATGTCAGCGTGCTATGTTTACACGCTGAGAAGCCCCCCCGAGATTTCATCCTTAATGTTTCGAGTATATTGCAAGCTTAATACATTAGGAAGGACTGAGTGTCCTACTCTTCCTATTATAAACTCTTGGTAAAAGTTAACTGCCAGCTCGAAACAACCCAACTTGAACTTGAAACTTCATTACTGTTAATTTTCCCAATTAATTCATGTCTTTATGGCAATAATCAATACAAAGACAGTGGCAATCAGACACATTCATTCCATAGATTCCATTCCGTTTTCCAGCAGAACCCAAGATCGAAACTCCATAAGAAACCAAAACTGTTCATCACATATTTAGCCTTTTAGTTTACTTTGGAAGCCGCTTATTACTCGGATAGATTGTTCAAAGACGTCGTTTTATGGTCATGTCGTGTCCTAAATTGCGTTCATTGGTGGGCACGCCGGCCGATTTGGATTGAAATACAAATATGATCTTTTATTGAACAAATCCACATGACAAAATATTCATTTTTATTACATAAGGTCTTCAGTGCACATATTATTATCGAGAAACATGTGATTTAAACTGGTGCAAAACTTCCCCCCGGAAGATTTGCACCGGTGCAAATTTTCCCCCGGGGGAAGATTTGCACCGTGACACCGCTTCATTTCGTAACCGGTTGATTCTTCCAAATTTTTGCCGAATCGTGATCTAGCCTTCAAAATTCGTTAAAATTTCGTTATTGGTTTTGTTAATGTATATGGCTTTGGGAATATTTTCATACCTTTAATAACAATTACTTATTGAAAATATACAAATATGGCCTTACAGAATGTAGCAAAAGATGTTCCTCTCCTCAAAATTTGCTTTAGTGCAAAACTTCCGGGGGGGGGGGGGAATTTGCCCTATTGCAAAACTTCCGGGGGCGGGAATTTGCACTGTGACACCGCAAAATCCGGGAAATTTTTGGGAACTTTTATTGTATAACACATTTTTTCGGCAATTTTCTTACCCCTTGATCCCTTGAAGCAAAATGTTTTACCTCTTGTAGGAACAATTTCGGTACCCCTTGTGGGAGACTTCGCCACCGCTTGTCGACCTGTGGCCTGTGGACAGAATTCATTAAGTTTTAGTTAGCTGATGCACAATGAACTTGGTGAGAACTCCACAGCGGCATTATCTTGTTTTTTAAGTGTTCGATTTTCTGGAAAATTCTAAAGCCTTAGCTAAAAACAAGCTAATAAGCTATGAACACGATGATTTTACTTCTGTAAGTTAACAGCATTAAAACAATCAGATTGGAATACAGACATAATTATGTATCAAAATGTATTTTGTATAGAGATGAAGGTACTGAAGATTTCATTGTCAGGGGCTTTCTTGCAGGAGCCAGCAGAGGTAGCCCAAAGTATGGCTGTAGTGCTTCAGGAATTGGCACTGTGTTGTTCTGGAATAGACATTTGCAAGAAAGAAACAAATAAAAGAACAAGCTAACTAACTACAAATTTTATTGCTATGGCACAAACCTATACGCAGTATAGCGCACAATTAATCCCTGAACTTCAGTTTGAATACGTACTCCTTCTAGTTTGAAGCGATTGTAGCCGTGGTCACTCAGATGGCAAAGCGTCTGAGCGTTAACCCGAAAGTCGTGGGTTCGACTCCCACACGAGGCCTCAGGTTTTTCGGGTCTGAGGTGCTGAAGTGACAAGATCGTTTCTTACATAATACGGTAAAATCAGGCATCCCATCACAAGGTGATGACAAAATACCTACACTACGGGTTATCAACGGCACAACAAAAAAGCTGTAAGTCTTACTGTTTTCTGCAACTGCTCAACCATGGCAACAATAGTTCTCGGAATAGCACAGGCAGTACCGTTCAACTGAAAGAAATAGTCAATTGAATTTGTGCTAATTCCAAACTGAAAACAACCTTCTAGTCTCTTTTTCTTCGCTTTGATTAAAAGAACAGTGGTTCAAAAACAAGTTCACTGAAACAGCGAAAACATTTTCTAGTGAATCTTTACAACACTCGTTCCTGTTATGTTTGTCGTCTAGGGACACTGAGTAACCGCTCTTGCACATTACCCGATACCCGATACTTTATCAGTTAAAATGACAAAAACAACAAGCAACAACAATCAAAGCTTTTGATGTATAGAAAAGCCAGTTTGATCGTCATAAGCTGGCTAGTCCCGTTAGGTCTCCAGTTTTGCTGACTCAATTTGGTGGGAAGCTTTCTTTCCATAATTATAGCTGACAATCATTAGCATACTCACTCGTACCGTATGAACAAACTTCAACTGTCCTCGCTCATCGCGATACTTTACACCCAACCGTCTACTCTGAAAGTCAGTACAATTCGATGCACTACAGAGCTAAAACAAACAAACAAACAAACACACACAAAGCAACAGTCATCAGTTATTCCACTTCAAACGAAAGGAGGGATGACGCTGAGAAACACTTTGGACTGTCATCAACATAAACTGACAGACATGACAACTGAAACAATAAATTTCTTCAGAATGCCAGGGTTGATACTGCTTGAAACCAGTCACACTTTCCACTAAATAAAACGGTCATTAACAACTTTCACTATACTGCATAACAGAAGTGGAATTATGACGAAGTGGACAAATGCTAATTTACTTCTCCAAAAATTTGACGTCCTGGCATCCAGGCTTCAAGATCGAATTTTCGGTAAGCGGGGAGACCCAGTTCTTCACTGGGCATTTGTAGAATTCTAAAAAGACGTTATTTTCGTAAAAACTGACAGAAATAAAATGCACCCCACAATATTACTTATTGCAAACTTGACCGTTGAAATAAATTCGTCGGTTCAACCAAGTCGTCGGACGACACAGGGACAAAGTACGAAGATTGCATGCAACTTGTTAAACATTCATGACAAGACAAAATACATATTATGCGAATTCGTTTTTCCTATCCTAACCAACTCAAAATAAAACTTCGGAAACGGAACCTAAAATGTAGTCCTAAATCTTTGTAGATATTTTTCTGAATATCAATCAGCTGATGAAAAGCTTCTTCGCTTTCTTGACCAGTCTCATTTTTCGTTACGATGAACATTTCAACCTAAACGACAAAACACGAAAGTCAAAGTTAAGGCATGCGGAGAGGTAACACAAGTACACAACTACCTTCGTGGGTAAGGTTCTGATAAATCTCTTATTAGGCAACTTCATCGACTAAGTATTAGCAATAGTACATAATATACACATAATTCAACAGGCAAGACAAAGTATGACAACAGGGATACTCTATGCATTACAGGCGTGACACATCCTGTGTACGCTAACGATAATCCCCTCGCAAATTTGGCCCAAGGGAATCAAACAATGTCGCCCGCGATGCTTGTGTCCTAAAGCTGGAAATAGACACACAATTTGCGCATGTACTACTTGTTTTTCCAGCTTTAACACAAGCATAGAGCGAGCAAACCCACCCGTTTTAACTAAGCACCAATTTGTGGGAGGACTGTCACTCGGGTCCACATTGCGGAATGTCAGCCATTAGCACGCTGAGGATGTGTCACGCTTATAAATTATAATACACAGAGTTTGCCTGTTGTTATAATTTAATGTATTATATACTCTTGATATATATATATATTAAATCAATTGATTTCTGGGTACTCAGTTGTGGAAGGGGCCAAAAGTTATACTGCAGATAATACACTAGCATAGGGTCCGTACCTGGGGGGCCTGTCCCAAAAAACTTTTAAGGAGGCTTGTACTTTGAACCGAAATTTTCGAGGGACCTTCAGAATAAATTAAGGAATTTTATCAAAATATTAACACTAATTTTATTAAAATTTGCAATTTTCCCATAATATGCAACAGAATCCTTATTTTTTGGAAAAACTTTTAAACATTTTGACGGATTTTTACGAAAAGCTAAGAAGATTAAGATTCTGGCGTAGCCGGATATTTTCAAAATTTTAGTGTTAAAACTTATTTTTTCAGGCCATTTTTGCTTACCCTGGCCTCTTGGCTATGTTCGTCACCACTCGTCCCCAACGGCGGCAGAGCTTGTACCTTGTCCGGGCTGAGTGGGGCTTGGATTCCCCCCTTCCCGGATTGCCCTCGCGTCAGCCTATGCCGCAACTTATGTTCGCCGTTTGATAACAGAGCGCACAAAGCTTGACTATCAATAATCTCTTATCTTTAACGCACTGCAGGTTGTGCTTTAGCTGAAAATCAGCCCACAGTACAATTAGGAATACAAAACAACTAAAGTTAATCCAAAAACAACTATTAGAAAACTTACCTTAGCAAAATCGTGCACTCGATAAAGACCACGCTGTACTCGGCCTTTGGCGATTTCGGGACGATAGCATCGACTGACAGAAACAAGTCGAAGAGGAAGATCCTCAGATTCGAATGTTTTATCGCTCAAATATTGGGCAATACCCATTTCCGCCGTTCCAGCTAAGCAGTGACTGCTATCATCCTTAGCCCCTAAACATCAACATCCACATAAAACCGAATGGGCCCAAGTTTTGTCCATATCTTCATCTCATGCGAAATTACACAATAATGGGCACACAACAGTCAGCTCACACCAAAAACCGTTATGCGCTCCACTATAGTATTATTGTGAAAGCCCTAAGTACAGCAGTGAAAATCCTAGCTGTGTGAAAGCCATATGTGAGGGTCACTGTGTTGTGCGTGCAATCCCGGAGTGCCAATGTGGAACTATGTAAGCCTGGGCTAATTCTAGTGGGGGGGGTGGGTCCCCCCATAAACGACATTCCCCCCCCCCCCCAAATTCGTGCCCCCCAAAACCAAAGGGTGCCCCTTTTGGTATCAAATTTTGCCCTGAAAAAATTTGCTCAGAAGGCCAATATTTCAAAAATTTTCCGGCGTACCCAGAGATTTTTACTCAATTTTTGCTATTTTCAACACTAAATCTATCTGCTAACCTTTGCGATAAAAATCAACTTCTACACTGCATGCCAGAAAAATAGCAGTATTTTTAGCATATTTTTTGAAAACATTTCGCCCCCCCCCCCCAAATTCCTTGCCCCTCGGACATTTGGGGGGGGGGGACAAGGAGAAAAAATCCCTAGAATAAGCCCAGTAAGTGCTATTAAAACATAAGCAAATGGTTGTTAAAGCAACTAAATAATTGAAAATTAAATTGTGAAAGTAAAAGTATGACTAAAATTCTTGGAACCGAAATGTGAGCGCCTGTCCTGAGTTAACCTTTGAAGTTAGTCTATCCCTGGCTTGCACCAAATAAGATTTGGACTTACTGGGGATTAGCTGAGGGCTAACTGTTGGTTTCACATTCAAAACTTGGACTTAGTCCTCAGCTAATACTCAGTTAATCCTAATCTTATTTGGTGCAATCCAGGGTATATAAAGTATATATTTTTAGAAAGCTCAGGAGGGGGAAAATCCGGTAAGATCATCATATCCGATCTATATCCGGTAGCAGGATACCAAATCGATAAAAACACTTCAGATTATTAAGGAGAATGCTAATTAATTCATGCTCTAGTATATATATATATTGGTCCTTGGCCCAAAACATTTGCGAAAATCCGGTCATATCCGGTCCAGGTCCGGTAACCGGATGTCTAGGTCACAAAAACAGTACAGCAAGATGGGCAGGTCGTACAGTTTCGCTGATTGAATTTTTGGATTCCTCGGATCGAAATTAGTCTGTATAGAAAATTTTGTCCGATTTGGACCAAAACTGCGTGATCTATGGCCATATCCGGTTCGAAAAAAACCAGAAAACTCGGTTTTTACGGTTTGGTACTCAGAATCGCGGATAACAAATGTTCGTTTCTGGCACAATGAATATTTGGGAGGCTACTTTCATTTTACCGGTGTCAAAGTAATCGAATATCCGGTCGGTTTCTGGTTCTGAGCTTTGAAACTTGAAATTTTAGGGCTACTGTCTCAGTATCCGGTTGGTCCGGAAGTCCAATTATTTCATTAAAATGATACTTTGTCTATCTCTAACAAGCATCAACCTCAAATTACTTCAGATCTGCTGTAATTTTTACCCACCAATAGTGAATAGTATATTCTTTGGAGACCTCTGTATAAGACCGCATCGAACTGGAATATCCACTGACAGGATATCTGGAACGGTGATTGGTTGAAATCCATGACGGCCAACCACGTGATTCAGAGCATAGCCGATCAGAGCTCGCTCCAGTCTAGCAAGTCCGTCCAGAAGGGCGTAGCTACGTTCCCCTGCATAACGGCCCGCGTCCAAGATAAGCAGATTTGCCTTCGTCCCAGAGACTTCAACAGTAAAGGGAGTTCTGGCGCCCTCACTTTCTTGAGGTTTGGAGCCTACTAACTCTACAACCCTGAAACAAAATAAATGCTTCAGGCATGATAACGACAAAGCTCAATTCTAGTGCACATTGATATGCACTTAATAATGAAACACTGCACAATGAATGCACTAAAAAGTAGAAAATTAAGAAACCTAAATAATTATGTTCTGACTTCAGGTTAGCTAGTTTTTGTTTTTCAACACATCCAAAGAATACAATAAATTTACGTTTAGATTAGACTGCATATGTAATAGATTACGTAAGTATCCTGGCAAATACAAACAAATATAACAGTACAGCATTGCTAATGCTATACGATACGAGTTTTAAAAATCTGAATAACAATGCATGACGACTGACTTTGCCTTGTCTTCAGATCCAATGGGCGTGGAAGGATGTGTGTTGTTGGGAATCAAGGAAGCTTCACTGTAGAAATTATTCCATAGGTTTTCTAGTTCTGCAACTGACGACGCTTGTATCTGCTGATTTGTACCTAAAACAGGTCAGCTATCAAATAATGCGCAATCAATCAATCAATCAAACACTGAAGGCAACAACCATATCTAGCTTTTCAAAATCAAACTGGACATCACTAAATTTTTCTCAAATTCGGTAACCTAAAACGTCATCTTTTCAGAATCTTTCTGAATTCTGACAATTATTTACAATTTATTCAACTTAAAACCGACCTTTTCTAAGAGTCTGCTGTATCTCCTGCCACAGAGAGAGCAGTTTATCAATGTCGCCAACCTTCTTTCGAGCAACAATATTCGAAGCAATTGTGTCACGATTTGCCGGATTTAGTAGATAATCAAAATCAAGTTCCGGACGTTGGCTGATCGGTTTCGCAGGAGTAATCGGCTTTGAAATATTGGTGGCGGAATCAGCAGCATCGCTAGGACTGGCGACAGCAGACTGAGTTTGTTGATAGCGTCTGATCAACAGATGGAGCCGTTTCTGATACAAACGAAATACTCCTCGCATAGCTATAAAATGTTAACAATCTAAAAAATAAAACCTCCTGGGTCACGTTCATCTAATAGTTCGCAGATGGTAACAGGATACCGTTGCCGTAAAGTGAACATTTTCAGGAAAACGTTCCTGATATCCTTAGGATACCAAGAGTATATTATTGGAAGAGTGACAAAATCAGCTCTTCTTAATAGACTAACCTTGCGAGATGCTCGAGAATCGACACATTAAGGTAAACTCAGGGGTGGTATAGCTGAAGGTTGTTGAGCATATGCCTATATATGCGTTTGAATTAAAACGAATCTGGTTGGCTAATGGAGTCCCACGCTTACATATGTAATTTTAATATGAGGTAAGCAATTAGCCAATCAAATTCGGTTTAGTTAAAAATCAAATAAACTCAAGCAGCGTTAAGCGTTATCGCCCCAGAAATTTAGACCTTAATGTGTCGAGCATCTCGCAAGCTTACTCTATCAGGAAGAGCTTAGCTGAGTGTCCCTCTCTTTCTAGACTCTTGACCGTATACGAATAAACGGCTACAAAAGGAGTGGGAGTCTCCCTCCGTTGGCTAAAACAAATTTTGGAAAACTACAGCATTAAGCAGGAAAGATCGAAACGGACACACTTAACAAATTAACCATAGTCCTTTTCTAGACCCTCAAAACGGGGATGTGATGTCTGCAGTCTGACTGACTGTTTTTTACTCCTCCCAACCAAACGGGATGGTGAGTTTTGCCCCCCCCCACGTACGGAATGTTCGCATTTCCGGTCAGAGCACCGTTACGCAATGCAATGAAGAAGCCCTCTAGTGGCATACCATGAGTCCATACAGAGTTGGCGCCGGGTCCGGGTGCCCGCGGGCCGGGCCGGGTCCGGGTCCAACTTTAGGACCCGCGGGTCCAAATCCGGGTCCAGATCCAGAACAGGGTATTTTTTACAGGGGGGGCGGGGGGCCCCCAGAAATTGACCTTCCCCCCGAAAATGCCTTCCCCCCGACATCGCCCCCCCCCCGGGATTTTGGTCTTCCCCCTTAATGAGGTCTACATTTTTTCCAAAAATGGTCAAATTTTCAAAAATTTTCCGGCTTCGCCGGAGATTTTTTCGTAAAAATGGCTATTTATAACATAAATCCTGGCATTTTTGAGAACTTTTTGTGTTTCACCATGCAAAATACGCCAAAAATACCATTTTTTGGCTCATTTTTGCAAAAAAATCTCCCCCCCCCCTACGAAAATTTCTTCCCCCGGGCCCGGCCCCCCCCCCCCCGGGAAGCCCCCCCCCCGGAAAAAAATCCCTAAAAAATACCCTGCAGAATACTGAAGAAAACTGGATTCTGGTAGATTTAGGGATGTTAAAACATTACAATTTGTTGTATTTCTAATAAAAGGTTGATGGAACCGGTGTGTTAGGCATTGAGATACAATCTTTAGTTGTCTAGCTGAGGTCTTTCTGATATATGCTGCTCTGCTGGGCTAGAAACACAATATGTAGTAACTAAAATTGGAAGTAGAAATATGACAACTCTAACTAGTGGGAAAAATGCCCTAAACGGGCATGCAATGGCTAGAACAGGGAAAGAAGGAAGGGCGGAAAAATGCCAATATATAGTACTTGTCAGTCGGCGCTGAAAATTGTAAGAAACTAGATTCAGCGCCGAATAGGGAAAGCAGTCGGCGATGAAAAGGATAGAAACTAGATTCAGCGCCGAATAGGGAATGCAGTCGGCGATGAAAATTATAGAAACTAGATTCAGCGCCGAATAGGGAATGCAGTCGCGTAGCGTGGAACAGGCACTTCCTCCGTCCATCCTATTCGCGTGAACTGCTCTGCACTCCCCGAGAACGTGGTATATACTGCGTTTGAAATGAGGCAGGATATAATATCGTTTGTGTAACAAAAAGTTAAAGCCGGAGCTGCTGTCTTCTGCATAAAGTACATAAAGTATATACATTGTCTATTAGCATTAGTAGTTCCAACTGGGAATACTCTGTTAGGCATTTGCACTTTTAATAATTTCGTTCTTAATAGTAGTCTAAAACAAATTAAGTGTTATTGATCGTTAAAAATGTTGTGTTGGAAAAGTCAATAAAAGTATGTGCCAAAACGAAATCTTAATCTTGTCTATATTAGGACACTAAAACGCGATCGCAGTAAATATTCTACTGTCGCGAGGCTCAACTAAGTCTAAAAGTAGACAACCCAGGAACAGTTTCAAGTTTGCTGTATGAGATAAAATTGTACGAGAAAGCAGGCGCTCATATCAACATATTGTAATTCACGAGCATAAAACCCATTCACAGTTAATGAGATTACCGTATCGAAGGTAACATTGTTAGAAAAATGAACCGTTCAGCTGAATATATCGCAATTCACGCGAATAGGATGGACGGAGGAAGTGCCTGTTCCACGCTACGCGACTGCATTCCCTATTCGGCGCTGAATCTAGTTTCTATAATTTTCAGCGCCGACTGCTTTCCCTATTCGGCGCTGAAACTAGTTTCTATCCTTTTCATCGCCGACTGCATTCCCTATTCGGCGCTGAATCTAGTTTCTATTCTTTTCATCGCCGACTGCTTTCCCTATTCGGCGCTGAATCTAGTTTCTTACAATTTTCAGCGCCGACTGACAAGTACGTATATATTGGCATTTTTCCGCCCTTCCTTCTTTCCCTGTTCTAGCCATTGCATGCCCGTTTAGGGCATTTTTCACACTAGTTTCTTGCATTTTTCCGCTTTAGCGTTTTTAAGAGGGCTTAATATATAAAATGAATAAACTGCCAGAAAAACGGTTTGAAAAAACCAGACAGGACGTACATATATACGTTCGTATATATCTATTGTAAGCATGTTTAGGACATTTTTATCATTTGTACGGAGCACTATCTCTTTATATTGGTTTGTTTGTGTGTAAGGGTTTATCTGAAAAGAGAATTAGGTGGGTGGGGTCGGTATATCGGAAAACAGGATGAGGGGGGTGCGAACGCCCACGGAGGGCAGGGTTTTTTTAGTAGGGGGCGAGGGGGGTCGTCGCGGTACTGGGGTACGGAAAATTTGTAAAAACGCAATTTTTCTTCATCAGAAAACGTTTCCGGAGGGGTTATCGGAAAATAGGATGACGGGAGGCCGAACTCCCACCGGAGGGGTCGTCGCGGTACTGGGGTACGGAAAATTTGTTAAAACGTAATTTTTCTTTATCAGAAAACGTTTCCGGAGGGATTATCGGAGAAGAGGATGACGGGGTGCCGAACTCCCACCAGGGGGGGGGGGTCGTTGCGGTGCGTGGGGTTCCGAAAATTTGAAAAAAAGCAATTGTTTCTGCATCAGAAAACGTTTAGCAAAGGTTTTCCGGATAACAGGAAGACGGGGGGGGGCGAACTCCCATCGGGGGGGGGGTCGTCTCGGGGCGTGGGGTACGGCCAATTTGGAAAAATGCAATTGGTTCGGCATCCGAAAACGTTTACAGAGGGGTTATCGGAAAAGAGGATGACGGGGGCCGAGCACTCACCGGGGGGGGGGTCGTCGCGGAGCGTGGGGTACGGAAAATGTGTAAAAACGCAATTTTTCTCCTGCAGAAAACGTTTCCGGATGGGTTATCGGAAAAGAGGATGACGGGGGGGCGAACTCCCACCGGGGGGGGGGTCGTCGCTGTGTGTGGGGTACGGAAAATTTGAAAAACGCAATTGTTTCATCATCAGAAAACGTTTACAGAGGGGTTGTCGGAAAGGAGGGTGATAGGGGGCCGAACGCCTTTTCGCGGTTCGTGGGGTTCCGAAAATTTGAACAAACGCAATTGTTCCTGCATCAGAAAACGTTTAGTAAAGGTTTTCCGGATAACAGGAAGACAGGGGGCCGAACTCCCACCGGGGGGGGGGTCGTCGCTGTGTGTGGGGTACGGAAAATTTGAAAAACGCAATTGTTTCATCATCAGAAAACGTTTACAGAGGGGTAGTCGGAAAGGAGGGTGATGGGGGGCCGAACTCCCACCGGGGGGGGGGGGGGGGTCGTTGCGGTGTGTGTGGGGTACGGAAAAATTTAAAAACGCAATTGATTCTGCGTCAGAAAATGTTTACAGAGGGGTTATCGGAAAACAGGATGAGGGGGGGCGAACTCCCACGGGGGGGGGTCCTCACGGTGCGTGGGGTACAGAAAATTTAAAAAACGCGATTGTTACTGCATCAGAAAACGTCTCCGGAGGGGTTATCCGAAAAGAGGATGACGGGGGGCCGAACGCCTTTTCGCGGTTCGTGGGGTTCCGAAAATTTGGACAAACGCAATTGTTCCTGCATCAGAAAACGTTTAGTAAAGGTTTTCCGGATAACAGGAAGACAGGGGGCCGAACTCCCACCGGGGGGGGGGTCGTTGCGGTGTGTGTGTGTGGTACGGAAAATTTGAAAAACGCAATTGATTCTGCGTCAGAAAATGTTTACAGAGGGATTGTCGGAAAGGAGGGTGATGGGGGGCCGAACTCCCACCGGGGGGGGGGGGGGTCGTTGCGGTGTGTGGGGTACGGGAAATTTGAAAAGCGCAATTGATTCTGCGTCAGAAAACGTTTACAGAGGGGTTGTCGGAAAGGAGGGTGATGGGGGGGGCCGAACTCCCACCCGACCGGTTCGGACCCTGGTCAGGGCGCCACAGGCCACTGGGACCACTTTGGAGGGGTCCTCCAATGACAAAAAATGTTCGCCGCGCCACGGGCTTTCATTTGATACCAAACTTGGCCACTTTTGGAAAAATCGATTTTTGGCCATTTTGGACCGGTTCGGACCCTGGTCAGGGCGCCACAGGCCGCAGGGTCCACTTTGGAGGGGTCCTCCAAGGAGAAAAAATGGTCCCCTCACCAAGGGTTTCATCTGATACCAAACTTGGAAATTTTTTAAAAAATCGATTTTTGACCAGTCCGGACCCTGGCCAGGGCGCCACAGGCCGCTGGGACCACTTTGGAGGGGTCCTCCAATGAGAAAAAATGTTCCCCTCACCAAGGGCTTTCAGTTGATACCAAACTTGGAATTTTTTTAAAAAATCGATTTTTGACCAGTCCGGACCCTGGCCAGGGCGCCACAGGCCGCTGGGACCACTTTGGAGGGGTCCTCCAATGACAAAAAAATGTTCGCCTCACCAAGGGCTTTCATTTGATACCAAACATGGCCACTTTTGGAAAAATCGATTTTTGATCATTTTGGACCGGTCCGGACCCTGGTCAGGGCGCCACAGGCCGCTGGGACCACTTTGGAGGGGTCTTCCAATGACAAAAAATGTTCGCCTCACCAAGGGCTTTCATTTGATACCAAACATGGCCACTTTTGGAAAAATCGATTTTTGGCCATTTTGGACCGGTCCGGACCCTGGTCAGGGCGCCACAGGCCACTGGGGCCACTTTGGAGGGGTCCTCCGATGACAAAAAATGTTCGCCTCACCAAGGGCTTTCATTTGATACCAAACTTGGCCACTTTTAGAAAAATCGATTTTTGGCCATTTTGGGCATGGTCCACGGTTCGGACCCCTGGCCAGGGCGCCACAGGGGTCCGGGCGAAACCTACTATAGCCTATGCTGTAGTGCTCCCGCACCCCACCCCAAATCCCAAATAAGAGAGACCTGCTCACTGTAGATATTTCTGTAGAAGAGGTTAAAGTTGGAGTTGCGACACGGTAGGACCCACCACCATCAGGGTGCCCCCCAGCCACATGGATAGGTCCTACAGCGAAACTAATGGGCCATTTAGATTTACCATATAGGGGTTCCTATTCGAATACGAAACCTCAGCCCAGCAGCTCTTATGTATAGGGCTGCCTACTCCATAGGCCTAGACCCCCCCTTTTACACGTTAACTAGTGACCCCTGGCCAGAAAACTACAGGGGCCAGATCCAAAATTCATATAGCCCATGGCAATTAGGGCCGTGGGGCCATGCTCCTCGGCGAACCTCAGACCCATCGGCCTGCCCCAGTTCAAGTTTACTTGAACAGAAGGATTGACCATTTTTGAAAAAAACTATCTTCGAAAAAATCGAAATCCTGCTATGTACACAGACCTATGGGGGGGCCATACCTACTCCATACTCATTTCCCCAAAATGGGGAAAAAGTTGTTCAAAAAAACCCCATATGGTATAGGAAATCTAAGACCTCCGACCCCTAGGGGGGGGGGGGGAGAAAAAAAAACTGGAGAGAAAGTCGTGCATTGAAAAATTGAATCTGTTATATCTCAAAAACGGCTCGGCCGATTTTGCTCAAATTTGCACAGCATGTACCCCTCGTGAAGGGGTTTCTACTGGTAAAATATGAAGGCTCTACCTCAACTCCTCCGCCGGCACCAGGGAAAACTATGTTTCAAGAGGCCGCAATATGCCTTTTTTCCCTTTTTCGCGCTGACGCGCACTACCTGATTGATAGATAAGTTAGCATAAAGTTTTGCAATGCACGCAAAACTTAATCTAGTAAACACGCAGGGTCAAGGACATTGTTTTCAAATACAAGCCACCAGAAATTCGTCCACATTCTTTCGTCCAAAGCATTCGTAACTTGTCCGAAGGACAGTCTCACACTGTCTCTGGACTATCACAAAACTGCTACTGCTTGAAGTTAAGTTTGGAATAGGCGGATAACCGAATATACGTTAACGCAAAACAGGCGGATATCCGGGTATGAAAAGATATTCGTCACTACTAGTGGTTTACTCTTCTTCTTATATATTGTGCAATTATGCACTCCTGGGCATACACTTCCACTACTAAAAAATATAAACTGTGGAGACAGAAGAGAGAAAAACACTCACTCTGTTCTCAATACGTCCACGAAAGTTTACGACTTCCGGATCAGTGTTGACTATTAAGGAAATCGAGTATAAAATTCCCACTGCATAATCGGAATAAAGGTGCACTGGACTTATTTCGTCCCTTCGCCACAACTTGTAACTTTCAAAACTGCAAAAATTTGGCCAAAAGTCAAAAAGCTCACAAGTTTTGGCATAGCCCAAGCAGAGTCTGACAACAGGGAACCGGGGATGAATAGACAACTGGAATCCCCAGACTAGTCTAACAGGGAAAGTGTCTCTATCAAAGTAGTAAAATGCAAACCATTAAAATATGAAAATACTGCTACAACAGCAGTGAGCATGCTTAGTAGACAGAAAATCTTTAAACAAACATACACTCTTTCTCTACACACTGAGCACAACGATGTGAATTTAATTAGGAAATCCTGAATCCTCGTTCATACAGATATATACATAAAATAAACAAGCTACGAACCATAATTAAATAGAGATTTACTTAGAATACAAATGAATATATCAAACGAAACAAAACCAGAACCAGATTCAGACAAAAATACAACAACCTAAGAGACTGCAAATAAACAGTGTGTTGACCAATCATTTCGACAAGTCATTTAAAAAGACTATTAAAACAAACATCGTTTACTTAATAGATAACAATAAATAAAACGTTAAAAACATCCACACGTTTAATTTCAAATGTCGACTTCTTCGTGTAACACCGTACGTCACCTAATTTTCCCATGAAAATGTAAATTGAGTTATAAACTTTTTTAGTTTCCCCATCGAAGCTTCACTTTTCGGCATTTCACTACTTTTGTCTTGCGAAAACGGCAAACTTTCGCTTAGCACTTTCTTGATAAAGCTTGACTCGTTCATCAGCAACCGCAGTGATATCAGGAAGAGAAAGAAAATGAGACTCGGTTAAATCTCTGAAAATTTTGGATCAGGCAGAAACGAGAAGTCAATTCAAAATTTTGACATCAGGCAACGGTTCCAGTGCTCATTGGTTCTGGCTCAGGAGGAGCTTGAAGTTCTGATTGGGACGAGCGCAGTCGGCCCGTCAAAATATCCTCCAGAAGATTATCCAAAGCAAATTCATCATCACCATTATCATTATCATTTGTATCAGTGGTGTTGACAGCATCATTTCTAATTGCATCTCCGTCGATGTTATCCTTTTCCTTAGTTCGTCTAGAAAACAAAAAGCTTAAGACATGCTAATTAATGCAAAAAATGCGAACTTCTACAAAGAAACACTTCTTCACATAGATTTCTGAAAACAGAGACAGTTGCAATTTGAGAAAAGATTTTATTAACAATTAATTACTTAATTAATGAACAATAAAACGCTTAGAATCCTTCTAAACGCTCACTCAAACACAGCATCGTCCAAATCAGTGGCCCATCTGTCTGGCAGCCCTTTTTCCGTCAACGCGTCAGCCTGGTTTAATACGACTGGCTTTCTGGCATCCTCAGGCTCCACAGGAGTAGGCGTTGACAGGAACATAGAAGCAGCTGCTTCAGACAGTGAACGCTGCTGATAGAAAGATTGAGTTAGCTGGCCATATAGGGGAGGATCAGCGTCACGACTTAGTCTATCTCGTCGTTTGAGTAGCAGCTGCATACGCATCTGAGTGAGACATTGATCTAGTTCAGCTTCCGACTGTGGTTCAGGCTCAGGATCGGACTCAAGCTCGGGTTGAGACACTGGATCTGGGAATGAAGCTGAAACATACAGACAGACTGAACAGCTGGACCGCATTGGGCAAGATTTTCCTAAGCTTCCTCCTAGGAGCACGAGAGAAATCAATGTCAAGGAGCTGTTTAGGAGGAAGTTAGGAATCCTCCTTAAAGGAGGGGGTCGCGATTTTTCTTTCGACCATCTCCTATTTTCCTCATTTTCACATATTTTGTAGTCCCCATGGGTCCGCAAAACAAGACAAGTGCCTTTGTTGCAAAACTTTTCCTATCATTCACAATAGCCCTCCATAGGTGACCCCAACATTGTGTTAAACATAGGAAAATGAACAAGTTAGGAAAATTTTTCTGCTGCCACAAGTTTGAGCGCTGCGTAAGAGCAAATCGGCTACAACTTGCTGTCAACCTAATCTGGACTTAGGTAAAGTGCTAGTATCTATACGAGGTTATTTCCCGCAGGCCCGCTGATTTTATACGAATTTTCAACGGCAGGAGAGGTAGATTTTTGCTCAAAAACGTTCTACAAATTTGTTGGTCAGTGAACGTTTTGTCCTGTCCTGAACTAACCCTTTGGTGTAGAAATTTCGCGTTTAGATATTGGCACAGTATATTGCTAGAACTTTATTTTGCATATAATCAAACCCCATCAGGGCTTTTCAGTAGCTCACAGTTTTGTTAGTTTGAAATTTCATTTTTCCTCGAAAATTGTCATTTTTCGAAAATTAAATGTTTGTTGCCTTATAAGTCAGCCAAATCTTAAGGCGTCTCAATAAGGCAGTCATAAAGCCAACGTGTATGTGAAGTTTCATACCAATAGCCTGTGTTTTGCTCTGGCTACGTACTACGATAGCAAATGTCAAATTTTCAACTTTTCCAAATATAGCCAAATTTTATATCACATTGAAGCTCTTGATGTCCTGAACATTTTATCTTCTTACACCAAGCACGGTTTTTTTGGGCAAAATTGGGGACATGTGCCCACTCGGTCAAAAGTTTGCCCACTCAAATGAAAGAACAAACGAAACTAAGATTGTCACTACAGCACCTCCGACCCGAAAAATTCGGGCCCGAAATTTATATTTGCCCACTGAAAAATTGGACTACAGAGGCAAAAAAGTGAACATTTCTATTACGGTTTTATTGCTAATTTTAAAAATCTTCATTTTTTCTGTGGGGCTGCCGCCTCCCAGACCCCCCGTTGAGGTTCCTGTGTCACTACTAAATTGTAATTTGATTAACTTTACTTCACTTCACTTAACTTATTTGTCTATTTCTAAATATGTCTCCTCGAAATGTTGCAAAATTTGTATTTATAAAAAAGTGCAACTGCAGAAAATCTAAACTATGACTCAAAACATGTACAAAAATATCAAAATTTGAAAAATTCGTTCAGCTTCTAGGGGGCTGCGCCCCCCAGACCCCCTGCTGTTGTTTTAATACGTATAAGAACCCTGTATTGTATATATAAAAACTAAGACTGCTTAAGGCACAACTAAAGAAAACGACAGGAAATTCGATGGTATGGAATAAAACACGTTATTAATTAAAGCAAAGTTAAAATTAAGGTTAAAAATCGCTTAGCAAAATTTTGTAATTTTGCCCACCGATCTCTAAATTTGTCCACTCAATCCTAAATTTGCCCACTAAAATGCCCACTGGCCGTTTTGAAAAAACCCTGACCAAGTCTCTACAAAGCAGTGAGAAAGTTAGAGCGACAGAGTTTTAAGCAAATGGCAGTCGGAATGAGCTTTACCAAACCGTCCAAACGCCGTTGCTCGCTCGTTGCTTGGCTGCAACTGTAATTTTGCAGTAATAAATACCTACAAGTAGAGGCTTTAAATTGATGTATTTATCATGCCGTAGTCTCTTGTCATCCTATGTGTAAGCGACTTCGAAGCCCTCAGCGAGGCATACTAGCGCGAATACTAAATTGTAGGGATTCAAACTGCAATATCCCTAAACTGGATTGACCCTGAACTCTAAAAATTTGTTTTGTTTTTGGGCACATGGGGGTATACTATACCCAAAAATGAGCGAAATCGGTGACTATAAAATTTGGTACCTGGCGGCCCTCCCTTTAACTCGTTTCAGAAGATTTCTCCTAAGTCTAGCTGGCGCAGCCCCTAAGTTAGAGCAGCCCCTAAGTTAGGAGAAAGTAAGGAATGATGGAAAATAAACTTAATAGAGATACGTACCGTGTATTATCTGGCTAGAATGGTTTCGTGGCAGTGTCAAAAATAACATTAAACAATCTATATTAGTACATAGCATCCCTAGCTAAAAAGGCTCTTTTGAAACCAAATTCTCCTGCGTGAGCGTGACCATATAAGATTAACTTAGGAGCGCTCCCAGCCTTCGTTGCATCTTTTACAACAACGCAGCCCTGGTCTGAAAACTGCAGTTTGTGTAAAGATAAAATGTTCATTTTATCTAGTCACAAACCTAAAGGCATGTCTGAACGGTGAATTCGACAGTTTGCTTGCTCAAGACAGCACATTATAAGCAAAAGGAATTATAAATGTGAGAAAACTAAAAAACAAACAAATAATAATGTACGTTGTGCGGAATAGTAAGGAATAGGATCTTCAGCTTCCAGATAAGAGGACAAATGTTCATCGTCCGTAAGATTTGCCTAAAAGCAACAACACTAATATGAATATTATTAATATTCAATAATAACTTGAAACTAGTCAACAGTTACAAACGGGTGTAGTACACATTTCTGCTAGAGCAATAGAAGATCTCAACACAAACTTCCTGTCACAAAAGAATGTGAGCTAAACGAGTATCCGAACGAAAGGAAAGCAGCTGAACAATAACAATTAAAAATTACAGGAAATCAAATTATTATTATCATAAATTTATTACAAATATTCTATAATCATCAGAACTGTATAAGCATAAAGACATAAACAATAGCGAAAACAATTTGTTACACTGAAATGCTTTTTTCGTTTCACATACGTACTTCTAGCACCAGTTGATCAGAGAATGGAAAGCTTAAAGAAAGTCCCAGCTGGGGCTCATAGCCAGATGAATGAGAATCAGAACACGACTGAACAGATGGGGTCAGAATCGAATCGTTGACCGTGGCTGCGACTGTGGTGACAGGTCGACGCCAACTATCTGAAAAACCAAAGACAGAGTACAGAGAGGAATAATGGAATCCAAGAGAAATACGATGGACACAGCTCTGATCAAAACCCAAATCCCAGCAGGTGCTCCTTGACATCCGTCTGGTCAACGATGCGAAACGGTTCTACCCTGAAGAAGGCATGGTACCTGTAGTGTAGAATCAACACATACGACAATCCCTTATCCTTAATTTATACCACCCAAATGGTGAGCGCCACTTATTTTTGTGTCTAGTTTAGAAGCATACTTTTTTCGAATGACAAGCATTCAGACGTACCTATACTGTTACTAAACGTTTCCTAAGTTAGTCTAAGCAAGAGTCTAAGTAAATCGACGTAAATAACTTCTAACCATAAAAATAGCCAATAATACCTACATTTGCTACGATTATATGATACTGGTATTTGAACAGGTGACTGTCTAGGTGGTAAAGCATCTGAAATATTAAAATGTTGTTTACAGATTTCAGAATCCAAATGCAACAGCATTTCGACAAATTATTTTCAAACACATCGTTAGTGCAAGTGTTTAGTTGAAATTTGCCTAACACCATAAAGCCGTGTGCACAAAGCACACAATTCTTACAGCAATATATAGCAATCATAACAAGCGTCGAGCTTCAAGGAAGACGACCGGCTGTTGAAAATACTTTTGAGAAGAAATTTTGGTATCTGTTTCAATTTAAGTTAATTTTAATGCATTTTTAGAGTGATTAAGAGTAGATGATTGGCCTTTTCTTGCCACGGCTGTTAAATTTTGGATCGAGACGTTTCGCCCATCTGTGCCTATGGGCGTCTTCAGGCTGGTAGTCCTTAAGGTGGTGGTATCCTTTTGTGCAGTGCTTTTGTGGTGATTTTCTTGAAACGCTATAACTTTCGCAATTTTGGGAGTTGCAAAGAGCTTTATACATCGTTTTAAAACTTATAATAAGGACATTCACATGAGCTTACTGAACTGGCAAAATTAGCAAAAAATAGCAGAAATTTTCTGACAAGTTGACCTCTAACAGGATGAATATAGACCAAAAGTTTTTGAACATCGATTTCTCAAAACTGAAGAACCGGCCAAAAGTTCTTTTTGTGCCACGATATAAAGGACATATTATGGACCGAGGGACGTTTTCTTGGATTTGGCTCAGCAGGTCTTAACGGTCGAGAAAATAGGCCAAATGCACAGTAACATGAAATTTCGCAACTTCGCATTGAGTTTTCTTGCTACTCAATATGTTTTAGCCCAAACCAAGAAAAACGACCCTCCGCAGAAGTGCGATTTTCGATCATGCCGAAAATCTCCGGAATCCGTCGAGTAGTTTTTGAGAAATCGATGTTCGAAACAAAATGATCGCAGTTTTGCCAAAATGGTTTTTCGGCCAAATCTCTAGCTGAAAGCAATAAAGTCCGGCTAATATGCATTCATAAAATGCGCATTTGGACGATGTATTGATTGAGTATAAGTAAGCCAATTTTGTCCCTAACATGTGGCAGTAATTTTGAAAAAACTGATTTCCTCGAAAATGGCCATTTTTGACCCAAAAAACAGTTTTTTGCTTATACTGACTTAACCACTGGAGATAGCTCAAAGGTTGTAAGAGCAAAAATGTTCATTTTCGAGTCCTCTTTCCAGCCATACCAACGAATCCCGTGTCTTGTCTACCTACTGGGAGCTCAAGGCCAAAAACCAAAACTTTCTTATCTTTTGGCCTAAGAATACGGGACTGGTCCTAAAATGTTAAAGAGCACGGAAATAAATTATTTCGTAAGTTTTAGCCCTTTGCGTAAAGGATTAAAGCCGCAGGAGTCAAAAATACCCGAAAGGAAACCAGCACCTTAAGAGGGCTGTCGGGATAAGAGGCGGACTATATCAGGAAAATGTCCTCATTTCAAGCTATATAAGCCCATAAATTGAGCAAGTTATGACGTTTTGAAAATGACTACGGTAAATGTTACCACCACCTTAAGAGGCTGTTGGGATAAGAAGCGGTTGGGGATTTGATCCGGGACCGTACGTGCCACACCTGTGTAACATTACCAGTATACTAACCAGGCGACAGTTTTTATGATTTAAGGCCAATCATCTACTCTTTGAAACGCCAAGAAGAACATATAGACCAGAATTTTTTAAAGATATCGGTCGGGGTCGCACAACCACACATCTCTCTGTGTTCGCTACTGCCACTGACGAATGTACTCTATTCACTAGATAGTTTATTTACATATACATTAAAATATCCTAAAGAATTTAGGAAACATTGCCACAGAGGTCCATACACTGTCGCAGAATTTTGACGCTGAGATCATAACATCCTATCTAATACGTACTTTTTCGAAATACCTATAAAATAAAAACCCGAAATGGTAATTTTGAAGACTGCTAAAAATGTGTCAAGGGAAATTATTAACTTCTTTGCAATCAATCGCATGAAAGAAACAAAGCTGAATTGAAAGCACGAAATTACAACCAAGATATTAAAAAACTTAATGAAAATTCCACTGATATCAAAATTAGCTGACAATTTAGGCATTTTAGTTACCAAATTCTGTCTCCGACGAGAAACGTGGAATGTCAGCCGAAGTGGAGGTTGAAGCTCTGTTTATCTCTGGAAAATATTCAGTTTTCTTGTCATTATTCTCGTCTTCATCGTATTCAAGGAGAACTTCATCGGCGTCTACAGTAAAACATCAAAAGCAATCAAGAATGCAAGTGGAAATGCAAGAAACACGTATACAAAACAAATAAAAGTCTACGTCATATCAGTAAATGAAGAAATAAGCGGTAGCTGACCTCTCTTTGTTAATATTAAAATATGGAAGTATGACTTATAGCAATCATCCAGTCTCTGAAAAACCCAACCCATGCGGAACGGGCCCTATCAAATCCTTATGGTCACACTTCGCTTACATTGTCAACTTAAACCTATAACTTGCTTAATATCGAGAGTTACGAATTCAGCCACATATTAATTTGAAATTCTGCATCTTCTGCGTCGTTTGATGTCAAAACGTGTCTAACTATTTTACTTACACCAGTTGCGAACTTAGCCACAATTTTTGAACATAAGTTTCTATGAAAAATGTTTATGAAAAATTAGAACGATCATGTATTTCTGTCCCCTGATTTGCCAGGGACAGTTTCTGATTTGGTCAGAAAATCGTTCCAGTGTGCGTTTTAATATTGAACATTTTCCGCAAAATTTCAGATTTAATCCAAGTTTGAAAAGTAATTGTTCTCGAGTGGAGACTGGCGGAGCGAAAAAAACGCCCCGTGCAAATTGCCAAACGATACAGTGTGTAAAACATCTTTCAGATCCAACCGACTGCTTGTGGAGCAAGTTTAGTTTGGTCACGGTTGGAAAAAACAAGTTATTCCACCAGAACTTTAGACTCGTTCGAAGGCTCATTAAAAATTCTGGGAAATACTTGCACTTTCTGCAACGATATGTGCATGTAAGTGTTAGGACAGCAGAAGATTCTGCACTCTCGGAGAAAGCGCCCAACACGGTTCTGAGATGGTCATCTTTAAGGTACTGGTTCGCGTATTTGCAGCAGTCTTTGAAAGACTGAAGCTAATTTACTCAATTCTTAAAGTTCAACGATAATTTTTATATCATTATAAAGCTTAGAATGTGCTGTTTACAACAAAATACATTACAGCTGTCGCAAGTTTACTATTTGACTCCGACATGCGAAACACAAAAACAAATTTTGAACACGGATTTCTTGAAGTGCAGAAAGCAAAAGGAAAACGGCCTGTTCAGGCTTCACAAGAAATGTCTTCCTGAGCGCAGTTTTTGTGAACTTGTTCAGTTTCGAGTTTGGATGCTTATTTCTCCCGAACAAAACGACTAAACACAAAACCCTGAAGAATAGCAATCGGCTATTATCCGAAAAATAGGTGTGTAAAGCCGCTTTCTAATTGGTTGCGTAAGTTGAGAGAAATCCATGTTCAAAACAGTCTGATTGCCATTTTCAAAATTTCACATTTTCGTTGACTAGACAGAGATGCTTCACAGAGCTCTCAGTTGGGCATATAGGAGTACAAATGTGGACAATAATTGTCTAACGGACCAGCGCTGTTGATGCTGTCAAAATCTCGTAATATTTGATTTTTCAAAAAACGGTCTGTTTTGGACCTCAAAAATTAATTTTCCTTGTTATTTCTTAAACCGTACCAAAAATACTAATCTCAAAAACAGAGCTGTATGTTTTGGTGAGACAAATCGAATGACTATAATTTTTTCTGAGTAGGCTGACCATGGTACAAGTTCTTAAAGTTCGTAAAGCTAAATTTCTCAAAACCTCACATTTTTAAGACGTGATTTTGAAATTTTTCCCAGGTTAAAGAAAGTTATCGAAGCAAATCTGAATGAATTTCAACGAAAACTGCCATTTTGAAACCAAAACAATACGCAAACCCAAACCAGCATCTGAAGTTTGTGGCGAAACATTCCGAAGTGTGTTCTAATTTGGACCAGTATATAAGTGAAGCAACAGTCAGTGAAATGGTATTACAAAAAGCAGAAGAACAAGAATACGAAGACGAAAGTAAATAGTTAAAATAAAACTACATAATATGCTAACATAAACAACATACAACGAGGATTTTTCCATTTTAGCTTATGACGCAAATCATTTTCCGGTAGATCGTCATAGGGGACATGAGTGTCGGGGGAAGGTGGACGAATCCGTTTCCTCTGACGACGACGATGAGAATCGAATAACCGGTCTAAGGCATGACCTAAAATAACGACAACTTACACGAATTACCACTTCCAAAAGTACAACTTCTACACAAACTATAAATGAAACGAAGATTTCAGCAAACGCTCATAGGGAACTGGGAAATGCGGGAAATTATTAAAGTGAGAAATGACCAAAGTAGTTTATATAATATAGTACCAACTTAATTTAGTGCTCACTCAGGGTCATTCACGAGAGCAACAGAACACTGACAGTTTCTTGAGCGACAGTAACAACAGCTGCAGCTTCACCACCTTCTCTGGTTCCTAATGCACAAAACCAAAACAAGGATTTTCGACAAACAGATCTAGTAAGAACTACTCAAGCTATTTTAAGAGATCCAACCCAAAGAAAAGTCTAGGCTCACTTGTAAACTTCTTCCTCGGTGGGACAACTGTCCGACTTGAACCTGGTTGATCCATCATTGAAAGATTCATGAAAGCTCTGCAGTTAACGACTACGGTATACAATAATCACCATGAAAAATCTTTCCTCCTAAAATACCAACACCTCGTATGCATTTACAGTAGACTCAGTCTCTATTTTTTAAAGAACGAAAGTATCAGAGGTAGCAGATCAGCTGGGTTATAACATCAAGTTTTATGCTTAACAGGATAACGATATAACAACAGGATTGAACGGATTAACATAACTCGTTTAATATAACCATCCACAATTAAACTAGTTAAGTTTAATGGCATTCAATTTGCCATAAAAAAAGTAACCCGCTCCCAAATATTAAATCCGCGTAGTTGTTCGAGGAATTAGAAACCAGTTGAAAATTGAGGACACGGATTAAGATCTTTAAAGAAATATTACGCAAGGTTGATGAAAATTAGCTCTGTGGTATTTATTGTTTCAGTTGTCCACACAAAAAATCTAAAAACGGATCCAAGATCAGACAGCATCATCAGACATCAAAAAATTCAGAAGTAAACTTTCTTGATAAAAAAAATTTCTCAGATTTCTCCATTTTGTCATATTCGGCACAAAAATGGTGGGTCTTTTCCAGATTACCCCCCCACCACTCAAAGTTCTTAAAACTCGACCAAATGAGCTGAAATTTGGTGTGAGTATGTTTTAGACCACGCTGAGTTCAAATATATATTGCAAAAATTTTCGATTTCGCGAAATTAGATTTTGTCGATTTTGCTGAAAAGTTATATATATATATATAGGGGTTTTCTGGGCCGCAGAACACGAATCTGAACTCCGTTTTTTGATTCAGCTTTTCGTTAGCTTGATATAAGCTAAAGTTGTAAGCTCATGCTGAGCTAACGAAAAGCTGAATCGAAAAACGGACTTCAGATTCGTGTTCTACGACCCAGAAAACCTCTACATCCAACTTTTCAACAAAATCGAAGACAAAAAATTTTTCGGTTACCCTTGGTCCCCCCTTAGAAATCGAAAAAAATCTAATTTCGCGAAATGGAAAAATTTTGCGATATTTGAACTCAGAGTGGTCGAAAACATACCCACACCAAATTTCAGCTCATTTGGTCGAGTTTTAAGAACTTTGAGTGGTGGGGGGGTAATCTGGAAAAGACCCAAAATGGTTACAACTAAAGCACCAGACGTAGCTAATTAATACAGTAAGTTTACATTTGACTTGGTGTATCCAGAGTTGGACGCGGTCGCGGGTACCCGCGGGTATCCGCGGGTGGTCGCGGTCGTGGTGGTCAACTTTTCTTGGCCGCAAATTTCTACCATATATATCTTGGCAATTTTGATCAATTTATACCAAAAATTTCCAATTTTTCCAAACTACTTTTCATATTTCTAGTACAAGAAGTGGTCCTCTTTGCGCGATCTCCGGCCTGATTTTGTTTTACTTTGCTAAATGCTTGCATCTGTGTTGGACAGGCTGTAGTTCTTATTGAAACTTGTTCATTTTTAATTTTGTCTAATTTGGTTTCAGCCAATTTCTTAATTCGACGGGTTCAGCTGCGTATTTGGTCAACCAATACAGACAAACTTGTAGTCATTCGAATGCTCTGACAAAAACCAACAACTTTGTTGTTCCGCGTTTATATTCTTTTAGTCTTTACAGTTTTAGAGAACAGCAGAAACTTATTTTCGGGTCAAAAGGGACCATCTTAAGAAAAACCAAATAATGTCTGATTTTGACAGCTTCAACAACACAGGTCGATAGGTCAAGTATTGTCCACATTTGTATATACTCCTATAAGACATGCTATGCCCAACTGACAGCTCTACGCTGCATTGCTGCCTTAGCATTAAGCAAAGCAAGCAATGAAAATGTGAAATCTTTAAAACGGTAATTGGATTGTTTTGAACACGGATTTATCTGAACTCAAGCAACCAATAAGCCGCACTGCACACTCAATTTTGGAACAATTGCCAAGGGTTATTTTTCATGGATTGAGAATGATCAGTTGGTTTGGGAGAAATAAGCGTCCAAACCTGAAAATTGTAAAAAATAGAATCAAAACTTACGTTTTCCTGAAAATATTTAGTTTGTTTTGTTCTCTTTCTTCGCTGTTCAGAAAAAAACTAACTCTTACAGAAATCAAACCTGTTTGTAATTTTAGTTGCGAGATCGATAAATAGTGAAAATAAAGTGAAGTTTCGAGAAAAGTGAATTTTTCCACGGATTTAAAGCTCACTAACCTAAAATTTTGCGGTCACGCGATTACCATGCAGGCTGCGGTCGCGGGGGGTCGCGGACACGAAAATTGTGTCCATCTCCAACTCTGGGTGTATCCGTCAAAATTGAAACAAGATTTTAGCCAATACTAGAACATCTATACATTTATTAGAAACTTGGCAATTATTTTCACTTCACAGAAGTCTCACAGACAGTCTTCAAGGATTGACAGCTATTCTGGTTCTGCGACTTTAATCCACACCGCACCGAAATAACATCGAGAACTTTCGTATAGAACTCTGAGAGCCTTTCAGAGCAGCGAGTTAAAATTATTGCAATCCAGGGTTAGGAAACACTTCATTTTAACTCGCCTACGCCTGCTGGGTGAAACAAATAAAACAAGCTCTACCCTTCCATAGAATGTTCCAAGCTTAATTTCATATTGATCTTCCAGTTTGCAGGCTGAACTGAAGCAAGGTACAGCCTTCTTCCTACTCAGTAGAGTAGATAGTAATAAGTTGTACTCTAACTGCATGACTTTGGGTGCAGATTAAGATCTGTTATTGAAAATGTCAACCTCCAGTTTAAAGACTCAGAATTACCATTACCAAGAGTACATAATAAAGAGTGTCAGCTGACAAGCTCTCTCTTACCAGAGCAAAAGCTATGCTTTGTTCGCTAACGGCCTACCCTCTCCCCAAATTGGGCCCCAGTGAACAAAGTAAATTTGCCCGCTGTTTGTATTCTAAAGTTCTAAACAGACACAAATTACACTTACGAAATACTTGAGTTTTTGAGCTTAAGTACATGACCATAGATCGAGTGAGCGTACCCCCGTGCCATATAGGGGAGGAGTGAGAGGGGGTAAGCCGATAGCGAACACAGCATAATTTTGGCTCTGACTGCATAGAGTGTGGCGCTTATCATACTCCTTATACATTATGTACTCTTGCCATTACTTAAACACTTAAGGGATGCCAAAGGCAGCGATTCTTGCTAACTTCATTTAGTCAGATATTCAACTAAGATCCAAAACGATGTACCACCTAAGCCCAAGACCACTTAAAAACTATATTTTATTTTAAACTTACAGAATAACAACAGTTAAACCACAGACAGAATAATACTGGAATGATATACATAGAATACACGATGCAATACTATCAACAACTACACAACGTGCGATTCCATGATGATAAGTGCTTTAACTGTAACTTTCAATGTTCATTACAAACAGAAACATATCGACGGTATATAATTCAAACTCTTCAAATTAAATGCTTTCTCCTCAATGTTTGCAAATAAACTCGCATATATATATATACATAAAAAATTTTCGCCCTCCAATAGTGCGTTCGACAAAAGCAATCGGAGCACTCCCTCTGACTTCTAGAAAAGCTTGGACCCGAGAAAATCAAATTAACTACACATCTTTGCTTGCTACAAATAAATAGATATGACCTATATATACAATACAGTAACAATTAAAGACAGAATGGCACAAAGTTTAAATTAAACGTAAATTAATTACAGTTTACAAAGTACCATAGTTGTTGAAGTAACTAACTAACTAATCATACTAAAAGCACAACAATCATAAATAAATAATTCCACGATGACAAAAACACAATCAATTTCATTTATATAAATATTTAATATAACTAACTTATTAAATTAACTCCTAGTAACTAAAGTCTGACCAAAAAATCTTGGAACCGAACAGTCAGCACTAGTCCTGAGTTATCCTTTGAAGGTAGCCTATATAAAGTATATATTTTTAGAATCCTCAGGAGGAGGAGATTCCGATAAACCCATCATATCCGGTCTATATCCGGTTACCGGATACTAAATCGATAAAAACGCTTCAGATTCGGAAGAAAAATGCCAATTAATTCATACTCTAGTATATTGGTCCTTGGCTCAAAACATTTCCGAAAATCGGGTCACATCCGGTCCATGTCCGGTAACCGGATGCACAGGTCACAAAAACTGTACAGCAAGATGGGTAGATCGTACAGTTTCGCTGATTAGATTTTTGGATTCCTCGGGTCGAAATTAGTCTGTATCCAAAATTTTGTCCGGTTTGGACCAAAATTGCGTGATCTATGGTCGTATCCGGTTCGCAAAAAACCGGAAAAAACGGTTTTTCCGGCCTGGTGCTCGGAATCGCTAATTAAAAATGTTCCCTTTGGGCACAATGAATGTTTGGGAGGCTACTTTCATTTTACCGGTGTCAAAGCAATCGAATATCCGGTCCATTTCCGGTTCTGAGCTTTGAAATTTGAGATTTCATGTGCTATTATCTCAGTATCCGGTTGGTCCGGAAGTAAAATTATTGCATTAAAATTATATTTGGTCTATTCCTAACCAACACCAACCTCAAATTACTTCATATCTGCTGCAAATTTTGAATGACAGCGTTTTAAAAATGGTTCAAAAATAGGTTATATTGCATGCGACAAAGCTAAGCGTATGTGATCAAATCTCATGTCCGGTTTAACAATTAGACAAAACAAACAAAAATCACCCATTTTTAGAACGCTGCCATTCAAAATTTACAGCAGATATGAAGTAATTTGAGGTTGGTGTTGGTTAGGGATAGACCAAATATAATTTTAATGCAATAAATTGACTTCCGGACCAACCGGATACAGAGATAATAGCCCATGAAATCTCATATTTCAAAGCTCAGAACCGGAAATGGACCGGATATTCGATTGCTTTGACACCGGTAAAATGAAAGTAGCCTCCCAAACATTCATTGTGCCCAAAGGGAACATTTTTAATCCACGATTCCGAGCACCAGGCCGGAAAAACCGTTTTTCCGGTTTTTTGCGAACCGGATACGACCATAGATCACGCAATTTTGGTCCAAACCGGACAAAATTTTGGATACAGACTAATTTCGACCCGAGGAATCCAAAAATCCAATCAGCGAAACTGTACGATCTACCCATCTTGCTGTACAGTTTTTGTGACCTGTGCATCCGGTTACCGGACATGGACCGGATGTGACCCGATTTTCGGAAATGTTTTGAGCCAAGGACCAATATACTAGAGTATGAATTAATTGCCATTTTTCTTCCGAATCTGAAGCGTTTTTATCGATTTAGTATCCGGTAACCGGATATAGACCGGATATGATGGGTTTATCGGAATCTCCTCCTCCTGAGGATTCTAAAAATATATACTTTATATAGGCTACCTTCAAAGGATAACTCAGGACTGGTGCTGACTGTTCGGTTCCAAGATTTTTTGGTCAGACTTTAGTAATTGACTACTAATGAATATTAATTAAAGCTAAAGTGCATAGAAAAATTCATTCAAATAAAGGTAGGTGGCCATCCCCCGAAAAGAGTCAAAGGCGGGGAAATTTAAGGGACAAACAAAAGAAACTCAAAACCAGCACAAGCACTGCTTTTTTACTTTTTATCAGGAAAATGCATTAAATCGCCACCAAAAACTCCTTATTTTTGCATAAAATCAGTAATACCCCGATAAAGTTTCTTGACTCTTCACAATGAAAAGATATATATTTATAGCTACTTCATAGGGATCGACCGGAATTCCGGTTCCGGTTCCCGCACTTTTTGGTTCCGGTTCCGGTTCCGGTTTTTGAAAACGTACCGGAACCGGAACCAATTTTAGCGTATTATCAAAAGTGAATTTTTATTAAAATTTTCAGAAATTTTGTAAAATTTGTAACATTTTGAAAAAATTACGAATCTCTTGTAAGCAGAATATTATTTTCTCAAAAATTTTCGCCTGCGGCGCTATTGCAATATAACTCAACTTAGAATGTTTAGATTTATTAATAATGATCTAGTACCTTATCGTTAAATTATTATTATGAATATTAATTACGTATATATATATGATCAAAATATTACGCACTTATATATATATAATTTAGAAATTCAAAATAGAGCACAAGCCCGCCGATTCGATTGCTATTAGCTTTTTGACAGATACTTTAAAATTATTAATTTTGCGAAATTGGAATATATATATTGAAGCCTTGGCGTAGACCTATGCTATTTCAAAGATTAGTGCAATGTTGCATAATTAGATGTCAGTTTTAGCTTAACTATTGTTTAAATAGCAGGCAATAAGCTTTTTGCTGTGTGTTTTGTATATAAATATAGTGCAGAGTGCAACAAAAATATTAAAAAATTATGGATGGAACAAATAGAAGGGTTTTTAATTATTTTGAAGAAATGTCATTATATAAACTTCAAAATGCAGACGAAGCTAGCCAAAAAAGAGAAATGCCGCTAGAAGAAATTAAGTTTAATTCAATTTTTTTGAAACTTGTGAAAAATACTTTATTGTTCTTATATGTTTAATGGTAAAAAGTTATATATTGCTATCAGCGACAAAAGATCTGCAGAAAAGTGCAAAGATTTACCTTTTACTCAGAAAACTCTAATAATACGTAAAGTAATTATTTAGTTAATAATTACAAGTTAAGGTCACCCAAAATTTAAAGGTTGATTTTCCAAACAAGTCCAATTTTCGAAGCTGATGCTACGGGAACAGTAATTCTCAGAAAAATTATTTTAATTTATCTATTGACTACAAAGAGAATAAAAGCTCGTTATATTCGCGGCAATTTTTTTATATTTTGTGTTTTAAAAATGCTGAAACTTTTCTTGGAGCTCTAGGAAAGTCGTATCTAATTTCTAATAATGACTAGAAATTGTCAGGTAACTCAGATAAAAACTAAACATGCTTCTGGCTTAATTTGCCGAAAGCTCGCTCGCAGGCTCGTGGAATCAATTTCTACCAATTTATTTCAATTAATTTAATATTCAGTTTAACTATGAAATTAATTTTTATTTGCCTGCCAGTAAACTTCCTTTAGAAGTCAAATTGCATTCGACTAAGTAATTCATCGAAATTCGATGTAATAAAGTAGATAAAATAAAACCTTTTGTGTCGAGCATGTGCTAGAATAATCCTAAACATATAAAGACAATATGTTCACACTTTATTCATACCGTGTATATAGGTATAATTAATGTTTTAAATCAATAGTGATTATATAAAGTTTAACTATATATATATATATAATAAGACAAAATTCTCATAATAAATTGCAAGTTTCGTATTCGTGTATTGAAATGTATAATATAGAAAATATTATTTTAGAAAGCTATTACAATGTTGTAGTAGCTACAAAAAAGCGAAAAATAGTGAAAAATTGTCCAAAACGTCAGAAAAAAATTTCGATTTTTGTAGCGTTAAAGAGCTGGTTCCGGTTCCGGTTCCGGTTTTTTAAAGCCAGTTCCGGTTCCGGTTCCGGTTTTTTGGAGTTCCGGTCGATCCCTACTACTTAATTAAGCTAAAAATCGTTAAAAATAGCTGCAATTTTGAGAAAATTTTTCATTTTTTTAACGAAAAACCGACTTTTTTCGAAATTTTTCGCCGACCCCCCTTGTACTTCTTCTTACCCCTCCCCAAATCGACTTTTCGCGACCCCCTCTCCTCCTTTTTCGCCAAACCCCCCTCCTACTTTTTTTTCGAACCCCCACCCCTACTTTTTTCGCCAGCCACACCTATGAGCATAGGTGTGTTAGGGGGGTGGGGGGGACCCCCCCACCAAAATGACAAATTTTTGAAAAATGACAGATTTTTGGCCAAAAAAAGTGGCAAAAAATGGCATAAAATTGAAAATTTAGGGAGGGTCCCCCCACCCACCGTCGGAATACCCCCCCTGCTGGCTTGCCCAGCCACCACCCACACCTATGCCTATGAGGGGGGGGGGGGGTTCGGGGAGAGGCTCCCCCATCACATTTCGGGGGTCAATCTTACTGGGTCTCCGAGTTCACCCCCCCCCCCTGGTCACAGTCTGCGGGGGAGGGAAGGGAGGACCAAAAGTGGGGGGGATAAAATGAGCTAAAAACGCCAAAAATACAGTATAAAAAGCCTGCTTTCTACATATGGTGCTATAACTAAGCTTAAAAGTGCTCAGAAGTTTTGGCACCAAAATAGACGACTTTTGACCAAAATTTCCGGCGAAGACAGAAAATTTTTTAAATGAAGATTTTGATCAAAAATCGTAAAAATTTGGCAATTTCAACAAGCACCTTAGGATAAGTGGGGGAACAGGAAGCCCAAAAAAAGTGGAAGGGGGAATGAGTGGGGGGTGGAAGAAAAAGTGGAGGAGCGCCGCCCGCCACACCTAACCCTCCACCCCAGTAAAAACCCCCAGCAAAGGAAACTATGGGTCCTCTGTAATGGGTGGGTGTGTCTGATGTGTTAATAGTGTGTTTATAAGTATGTGTATTTTTTAGAAATGGTAGAAATTGTATGTGTGAAATTCATGTGTTAAGATTTGTTCCCAAACTGGTTTTTAAAATGGGGTTATGGGTTTTTGTCTAGCTGCTAGGCGGCGCTTTCTTGAATCACAAAACTAGATAGGAACCTTCAAATCAATGAAAACTTTCCAGGCCATTCTCAAAAATCAATACTCCTATCTGATTGGCTATTTAGGGGGGTGGTCTCGAATGCAAGAACGAAAAGTAGTCAGTTAATAGTTTTTCTGTCGTCTCGAGTGGTTGCGTTTTTGCGGTCTTCCCCACAATACGTATAAAACACCAGAAAAATAGCAGGAAAAAACGAGCAAAATTTTCCGAAAAAGTGTTGAACCTAGAGGTCGGAACTGGCAGCCTAATGTAATGCTAGTAGATGGTCAACCTGACTACTAAGCACTACGAGTGGGAACTGCGCGCTAGGAAACAGCAGACCTGAAGGAGATGTTGCCCCAGTCGACCCGTACGGACAACATCGCCAACTAGCTAATGGAACAACAGTGACCCCTAACTCTAATTATACGAGACAATACCACAAAAATACGCTCAAACCTAATCTCAGACTGTTGGATTTCTAACAACACTCTAACTGCCTACTGAAACAATAAATCCTATGCACTAATTTTACAATTAATTTGGAGACCTTATTTACTTTTTAAAACCTAACTAGAATATTTTCACAAGACAATAAAAGTTAGTTTCACAAATCCAAACAAAGCTAATCAAAACAAAATGACCTGACAACTACCCAAACAAACACTTGATAACTTACTAATTACCAAAACATTCAGTTATATCCGTCAGTAAAAGGCCATAAAGCATCCACAGAAAAATATTGCAGGCAATTGAGGGCTGATCTGGGGCTGGTACGACCAGATCGGGGACGAAGTTAAATACAATCAAAAGGAAACCCAGAATTTACGCAAGCCAAATTTCGGTAGGCAAAGAAACACAAAGAAGGACCAGGGATCCTAGCTTGCAGAGAACTGTAGCCAAAAAGAAAACAGAGGGGGAACGTGAATATAAAAAGATACGTATAGTGGGAAGACCGCAAAAAACGCAACCACTCGAGACGACAGAAAAACTACGAATTGACTACTTTTCGTTCTTGCGTCAGACCACCCCCTTAAATAGCTAATTGAGATAGGAGTATTGATTTTTGAGAGCAGTCAGGAAAGTTTTCATTGGTTGAAGGTTCCTATCTAGTTTTTGTGATTTCAAAGCGTCGCTTTAGCGGCTGAATAAAAACACAACATTAAAAACCAGTTTGGGAACAAATTTCCAGAATACATGAATTTCACATAATACAATTTCCTACCATTTCTAAAAAATACACATACTTATAAACACACTATTAAAGAACATCAGACACACCCACCCATTACAGAGAGGACCCATAGTTTTCCTTTTGCTGGGGGTTTTTACTGGGGTGGAGGGTTAGGTGTGGCGGGCGGCGCTCCTCCACTTTTTCTTCCACGCCCCACTCATTCCCCTTCCACTTTTTTTGGGCTTCCTGTTCCCCCACTTATCCTAAGGTGCCCAGAAATTGCCAAATTTTTACGATTTTTGATCAAAATCTTCATTTAAAAAATTTTCTGTCTTCGCCGGAAATTTTGGTCAAAAGTCGTCTATTTTGGTGCCAAAACTTCTGAGCACTTTTAAGCTTAGTTATAGCACCATATGTAGAAAGCAGGCTTTTTATACTGTATTTTTGGCGTTTTTAGCTCATTTTATCCCCCCCACTTTTGGTCCTCCTTCCACTCCCCCCATAGTTTCACCGGGGGGGGGGGGTAAACTTCGGAAATTTGGTGGTCGACCCCCGAAATGTGATGGGGAGACCTCACCCCGAACCCCCCCCCCCCTCATAGGCCTAGGGGTGGGTGTGGCGGGGCAAAAAATCGTGGGGGGGATTCCGAAGGAGGGTGGGGGGACCCTCCTAAATTTTCAATTTTATGCCATTTGCCACTTTTTGGCCAAAAATCTGTCATTTTTCAAAAATTTGTCATTTTGGTGGGGGGGTCCCCCCCACCCCCCTAACACACCTATGCTCATAGGTGTGGCTGGCGAAAAAAGTAGGGGTGGGGGTTCAGAAAAAAGTAGGGAGGGGGGTTTGGCGAAAAAAGGAGGAGAGGGGGTCGCGAAAAGTCGATTTGGGGGGAGGGGTAAGAAAAATTTTCTAGGGGGGTCGGCGAAAAATTTCCCGAAAAAAGTCGGTTTTTCGTTAAAAAATGAAAAATTTTCTCAACTTTCAGCTATTTTCAGGTAATTCAGCGAATTTTAGCCATTTTTCGCTTTTCTGGTAATTTTTTGAAAAACTTCAAATTTTTGGCTAATTTTAAAAAATTTAGGAAGGGGTTTGAAAATTTTTAGGGGGGAGGGGTCTGAAAAAATCGATTTGAGGGGAGGGGTAGGAAAAAATTTTAAGGGGGGGGGGGGGTTGGCGACCCCTCCATTGGGGGGGAGGGGACCCCCCACCCCCCCCCAACACACCTATGCCCCCCCCCCCAAAATTCGGACCTCAGAAAATTCAACAAATGGCCTAAAAACGCAAAAGTTTCTGTATTTTAACGTTTTTTGTCGAAACAAGGCTTGTTTTTAACAGATGCTACTTAAATTACGTATACAAAACGTTTGTTAGACCGTTAGTGGAATATAACACATAGGTTTGGTCACCGTATCTCTTGAAAGATATTGACAAAGTGGAGCGTGCTCAACGGGTTTTTACAAAACGCTTGCCGGGAATGTACAATCTTTCATATGTAGATCGTTTGGAGGCCTTAGGACTAGCTAGTTTAGAATATCGAAGATTGGTTAATGATGCAGTCTTGTGCTACAAAATTGTGAAAAATGATATTGATATGGAATTTTCTGACTATTTTCAGTACTGTCCTGATGGGGGTACAAGAGGGCATAGGCTACGATTGAAAGCTTTGCATAGACCAAATTTGGTTGTAACGCAAAATTATTTCACTTGGAGAGTAGTGAATCTTTGGAATTCACTGCCAGAAGAGGCTGTAAATGCAACCACAGTAAGTATTTTTCGGAACCAACTTGAAAATTTGAACCTGAGAAATTTTCTTAAAGGGCGGGGACTTAGATGACCAGTGCTGGTCTTTTCCTGTCCTACTTGAAGTATATATATACGTTAGGGATCGACCGGAACTCTAAAAAACCGGAACCGGAACCGGAACTGGCTTTAAAAAACCGGAACCGGAACCGAACCGGAACCAGCTCTTTAACACTACAAAAATCGAAAATTTTTTCTGACGTTTTGCACAATTTTTTTCAGGATTTTTCGCTTTTTTGTAGCTACTACAACATTGTAATAGCTTTCTAAAATAATATTTTCTATATTATATATATATTTCAATACACGAATACGAAACTTGCAATTTATTATGAGAATTTTGTCTTATTATATATATAGTTAAACTTTGTATAATCACTATAGGTTTAAAACATTACACGGTATGAATAAATTGTGAACATATATATTGTCTTTATATGTTTAGGATTATTCGAGCACATGCTCGACACAAAAGGTTTTATTTTATCTACTTTATTACATCGAATTTCGATGAATGACTTAATCGAATGCAATTTGACTTCTAAAGGAAATTTACTGGCAGGCAAATAAAAATTAATTTCTTAGTTAAACTGAATATTAAATTAATTGAAATAAATTGGTAGAAATTGATTCCACGAAAAGCCTGCGAGCGAGCTTTCGGCAAAATAAGCCAGAAACATGTTTAGTTTTTATCTGAGCTACCTGACAATTTCTAGTCATTATTAGCAATTAGATACGACTTTCCTAGAGTTCCAAGAAAAGTTTCAGCATTTTTAAAACACAAAATATAAAAAAAAAATTGTCGCGAATATAATGAGCTTTTATTCTCTTTGTAGTCAATAGATAAATTAAAATAATTTTTCTGAAAATTACTGTTCCCGTAAATACTATATATAAGATTTGGCTGTATCTGGCTATGAATTTAGATATCAACCTTTAAATTTTGGGTGACCTTAACTTGTAATTACTTTACGTATTATTAGAGTTTTCTGAGTAAAAGGTAAATCTTTGCACTTTTCTGCAGATCTTTTGTCGCTGATAGCAATATATAACTTTTTACGATTAAACATATAAGAACAATAAAGTATATATTTTTCACAAGTTTCAAAAAAATTGAATTAAACTTAATTTCTTCTAGCGGCATTTCTCTTTTATGGCTAGCTTCGTCTGCATTTTCAAGTTTATATAATGACATTTCTTCAAAATAATTAAAAACCCTTCTATTTGTTCCATCCATGATTTTTTAATATTTTTGTTGCACTCTGCACTATATTTATATACAAAACACACAGCAAAAAGCTTATTGTCTGCTATTTAAACAATAGTTGAGCTAAAACTGACATCTAATTATGCAACATTGCACTAATCTTTGAAATAGCATAGGTCTACGCCAAGGCTTCAATATATTCCAATTTAGCAAAATTAATAATTTTAAAGTATCTATCAAAAAGCTAATAGCAATCGAATCGGCGGGCTTGTGCTCTATTTTGAATTTCTAAATTATATATAAGTGCGTAATATTTTGATCATATATATACTTAATTAATATTCATAATAATAAATTAACGATAAGGTACTAGATCATTATTAATAAATCTAAACATTCTAAGTTGAGTATATATAGCCATGGGGTGAAAAAAAACCCACCCGCCTCCTGGGTCACGGGTTGGAGCTAGGAGCTCCAAAGCATACCAGCAGAAAGCGCGACTCTTTCTAACCTATTTGTGCAAAGATCAGGTCATTTGGTTCACTCTTGCTCATTTTATGACATTTTGAAAATGATACCTACTTTTTGGTCCAACCTTCCAAAAATTTGGCAAAAGTTTGGACCGATGTAACTTTTGACTGGGTTGGGCTAGAAAAGTTTTGCAAATATCTGCAATGATGGCAAGTCTTCCTCTTTGCACACAGCAAAAATTAGACCGATCCGATGCACCGTTAGACTGGCACATTGCCAAACGTGGCGGGGAAAAAAACCCACTTTGGGGGGAAAAAACCCACCCAAATTTTTTTGAAAAATTTTTTACCAGCTCAACTGGGAAACAATTCGGGACTGTAGTACGATATTATCGAGGACGCTGCGTCACCCTATGCTGTCAGATTTGGACAATTTTGAATACTTGGGTAGCTAGAGGCATAAAACCCTGAAAGTGCAATTTCACTGCTGGATGACCCAGCAGAGGTCTAATTGTGACTTTTAATAGCCAATTGTACGTAAAAAACCATTCTCTACACGTTAGAATAATAAGTGTTATCAAATTACATCGTTTTTAGCATTTTTCAAAAATTGCCCTATGTTTATGTGTTAAACTTTATGAAACCTGTCCATCTTTTCACTTCAAATTTGTTGGGGAATTGATCTCTTCCGGGTTTAAGCTATTTAACACCTAACTTCGAAATAGGTAGCAACGTTAACCTTTAATGATTTAGCACATCAACCGCTTACATAACCTGCTTACACTGGTGTTTTGCGGCAAATTAAATTAATTTAGTATAATTAGATAAATTATTGGTAATTTAATGTAGTAATTTTGAGTTTTCAAAGATGATTAAGTCATGACATAAACCCGTGACTTGATTCTCCAATCAAAGCACAGTCAGAAACCGCAGTTTGTTAAGGACTGGATTTTTAACCTTTTTTCATTGTCTTGGTTTGTTAGTTTCCGTCTTACACACTTTGTCTGTTTACGTCTTCCGATTTCTAGTCTTTACATGAATGTTGTCTGAATTTAAACTCATTATTTGCTCTGGTTTGCACTATAATGGGCGTTTCCTCGTTTCTACTGCTGTCATCAAATTAATAAATCAGCGTTGTTTCAGTAATTTCTAGTATAAAAATGAAAACATGGTGATTCAAAACAAATTTCTTGTTCATTGATAACATCGCTTTATATCTGAGCTGCTTGAGTAGAGTTGCTGAAAAGTTTCAATGACTCTTTCTATGGGCTCACTAAGGGTTTTTGATTTGATTTAATTTAATTTAATTTAATTTAATTCTCATACTCCGATTTCAATAATAATTCGATAATTTGAAATAATAAATGATCAACTTTTGATTAATTTTTTCCGGACATATTTGGTGACAAAAGGGGATAGCATTTGGAAAGCAAAGGAATGAATGTTTTTGTTTTCAAGAAAACAATCAGTGAAGAGTGCAGACGTTCAAAGATTCCATTTTTCCACGTTTAGTCCAGTCAATAATCCTATGATAGAAACAGCGTATTTGGATTCTTCAAGTGTTATAGCGATTTCTACGTCCTTATCTTGTAACGATTTAGCAATATCTTATCTTTTGCTGGACGTGACGTCAAAATAAGACAAATAGATTTAATGATACAGCGTAGATTATATTACTGATCTGTTTGCTGCAATTAACTGTCAATTGCAGTCTCGCGTCCGTTTGAGCAGCAGTAAAGCTTTATCGCAAACTTTTATTCCAGCTGAGTACATTCGACTTATGGCTAACGCGAAATTAAAGTTACTGTCTTAAACAAGCCATGTGCACACCATGACACCACAGCCATTTAGCTGTGCTGAAGGGCTAAATTTAAATTTTAACTTTCACTTGAGTTTTAAGTCAAATTTCGATTTTATTTTAATCACATTTTTACTGCCCAGATCAGTCCGATCTTATCTTACCAAACTGTAACCTGTGCAGTTTGTGTGAGGTGCAAATTTGCAAGTTTCTCAAGCTTAAAATATACAATTCACTGAAGATACAATTTGTGTACAGTATTGTTTGCTATTCGGTCAAAAGTTTAAGAACAGGGAAACCCTGAAGACCGTAAACTGTTTGGTTACAAAGGAATTTGATTTTGATTTATGTTATGCTGGCCGGTAGAATGTACCTAACGTCATTGGAACTAGTGAACTAAATGCGTTGAATGGTTGGCAAAAAACTTGAAGCAGCACCTTTTGACGTGAAATGTGATAACAAAATTTGCTGATTATTTTCGCGAACAGCTTGTGCACTTTCATCTGTAGCTGTCTTGTGATTTTTTTAGGATGCAAAATGATGCAATGCTGCTGCTGGAATCTAAAATTAATTACCTTATTTCTTAAAAAGCTCATAGTAAATTAGAATTTTTGATAAATCTAACTCAGTCTAGAACAGTTTACTTCCTATAGCTTATTCATTCTCATTATATCTTTCTGGGTTTATCACATTTTACTGTAATTTTTGATAATTTCAGAGTAATTAAACTTAAACAGAGAAAATGTCAAAGCGAAATTTGAAGAAAGCTTCTTGCCGACAGGTGGTTCAAGGCTCAAATCTTCGAGGAAAAACTTTTCTGATTACAGGAGCCAATTGTGGCATAGGTGAGTTTGAATCGAACCTTGATCTATCTTATCAATTAAATGATCAATTATTCTTTAAATATATATATATATATATATCTATATATATATATATATATATATATATATATATATATACAATCTGGGATCGGACCTAGTTAACTCGGTTTCTACAAATTTTTTCTTTTCTGTAGCTTTTACTCATTCGTGCCAATTGAACCGGTATAATAACTGGTTTCTTCCGGGCGGATGCTTTGCTAAGGCAACCCTGCATGAACACCGGTTACGATTCTCGGGGCGGGGGCGATCCCAACTTCGGAGAAGGTTTGCCGTTCAAAAATCCCAAAGGTTTTTGAACTGAAATTTGGTACGGGTATGTTTTCGACCACACCGAGTTCAAAAATCGCAAAATTTTTCAATTTTGTGAAATTCGATTTTTTCGATATGTAGGGGGAACCAAAGAAACCCGAAACAATTTTGTCCTTGATTTTGCTGAAAAGTACAATAGTAGAATACAGAGGTTTTCTGGGTCGCTGAACACCAATCTGAAGTCAGTTTTTTAATTCAGCTTTTCGTTAGCTTGGTACGAGTGTATATTGTAAGCTTAATTTGTAAGCTTATACTGAGCCAACGAAAAGCAGAATCGATAAACGGACTTCGGATTCGTGTTCAGCGACCCAGAAAATTTCTCCATACAACTTTTAGTCCCCTTGGTCCCCTTTTACGAATCGAAAAAATCGAATTTTGCGAAATCAAAAACTTTTGCGATATTTTAACTCAGCGTTGTTGAGAACATTTCCGTACCAAATTTCAGCTCGATTGGTCAAGTTTTAAAAATTTTAGCACTGGGGGGGTAATCTGGAAAAGACCCTCCCATTCTCTATGTGATCCCATAAATACGGACGGCTGGTTGAGCCGGTCCGGATAGAACCCTACCACGAGACCAACTATTACACTTCAGGTAGTAAGAATTCAAGTCGGCATTCACAATGTACAGCTGCCAGTAGAGTATGTCCATACTGGAATGAGATTGGTCATACATTAATCAATTAATATGTTCCTAATTATAGGATTCGAAGCAGCGAAAGCTTTAGCCGGGGCAAAGAGTCATGTGGTGATCGCCTGTAGAAACATGGTGGCAGCCAGTGAAGCCAAAGATTTGATTTTAGATGAATATGTAAAATATTTGAGAGTTTAATTATAATTGTAAAATTTCGTAATTAATTTCGTAATGGTTTACAGCTTATCAAGAATCTTAGCATTGTTTGATATAAAAATTATTAATTAGCTATAGTGTTTTCAATTACCGAAACTGATTATATATATATGAACATTGAAATGTTAGAATCTACGTTGCTAAATATGGGCTGACTTTCCTAAACTCTTCGATTCTTTTGAAGTACACAGTTAATTTGATATTCATAATTGGTTATATTATCCAATTTATTATTGATTCCGTTTTGTATGATTAATTGATAATTGATTCCAGGAAAATGCCGCAGTCGATATAATTCAGTTGGACTTGAGCGAAATGAAATCAGTGGAACAGTGTGCTAGAAACTTCAAACAGAAAGGATGGTAAGGAACTGAAAGGTTTGTTTATCTTCAATTCATCCAAATTCCAAACATCTAATTAATTTGTTAATTAGCTAATGGAATTAAACTTTACTATCGTTAGCTCATTGATTTAACCCAGTTTTTAACTTGTGATAGGCGTTAACAATGCTTCGGTAGAGTTTCTATTGAACACTACCGACTAGAAGCCAAATTTAAAACTGGTTTTGGTTTTCTTGGATCTAGTTGAAACCAACCAAATATTTATATTGATGTTTTGGTATTTCTAGGCGACTGGATTGTCTAATCTTAAATGCCGGATTAATTAATCCGCCTCACCGGATTACAGACGACGGATTTGAGACGACATTTCAAGTGAACCATTTGGCTCAATTTTATCTTGCTCAACTGCTACTGCCTCAGTTAATCGCCAGCGCTCCTGCCCGACTTGTCGTGGTCTCTTCCGATGCTCATAAGTAGGCATTAAACTAGAATCCTACTTTACTTAAATATACCTATACACATAAATAAATGTTTGTATAAATACACAAAAATAGCTGAAACTGAATTTTTGTTTGCTAGAATGGTTTGTAAATGGGCAACTGAAATTGAAGGAGCTGCCAGTTGAGCATTAAAAGAAATAGAGTATCAAATGTGTTCGTAACTTTACAGTAAACACAGTTTACAGTACAATACCTAAGTGTAGATATAATCAGTCTCGTGTAAATCATGAATTTTAAATTGGTCTATCATTGAATTAAAATTATTTTTAGATTTTAATTTAAATTTTGTCGATTTTCTTCGCTTCCAGAACAACCTTCCTGAATCCAGAACAAATGTCATGGGAGTCCCTCTCGCCGACTCATAAGGTTAAACTTAACGGCACCTACGCAGCCTACAGTCTCTCGAAACTCTGTAACATCCTTTTTGCACTGGAGTTCAACAAACGCTATTCCGCGGAAGGAGTTACGGCCTACTCCCTGCATCCGGGCGTAGTCAAGACCAATATTGCCAGAAACTACTCGTTTTTGACCTGCTGTCTGGGCTCATGCCTGAAGCCATTTACGGTTGATCCGGTATGCAAATGAGTTGTCATTTTCAATCATTGTCTGTCTAAAATTTTGTTGTCAATTTTTATCTATAAACTCTGCTTTGATAAAGAGATCAGGGCCGACGTCTCCGGCTCGGCCCGGCCCTGCTCAAATTTCAGGTCTGCCCGGCCCGGCCCTGTGTTAAAAATTTCAGGCCCTGGCCTGGCCCAGAGTGCCGTTTAGGTCTGCGCGACCCGGCCCGGCCCTGAAAAACCCTGATTTTAAAAAATTCTTCTATAGAGTTTTGAAACCTTAATCTTGTGTTCTGCTCTGCCGCACTATCATATTCTCGAGATCCAAAGTTCATGTTCTCTCTAAGTTATGGCTAGAGTCATCTCTCTCACGTGGCATGACGACTATTTCAGCATCCTACCCTACTAAGGAAATTATGTACTAGGAAGACTAAATTTGCCTGTGGTCGATTTACCGAAATAGTTTAATGTTTTCGTGAGTTTAAAACAGTTACATATAGTGGACAGAATTTTTGTTACTCCGAAGAAGATGTTTGTACACAAAGAGGCATTCTTTATCAATATAAAATTTCAAAAAATAGTAAGCAAACTTTAACAATACTTGGCACATTTGATGCAAAGAAAGCAAGAAATTTTGAATTCAGGAAGTCAAAAACAATTATTGGAATTGGAAATTATATGTGCAATAAATTATTGTGAGAAACGTCGGACCGGGCTGGGCCGGACCGGGCTTTGTCGGCCCTAATCGCATCTCTATTGTCCACCCAAGTATAAAAATTTGTGTGTCAATTTGTGTGACAAATTCTTCGATTTCAGGAACACGGTGCCTCCACAACCGTCTACCTGGCCACGGAGCCGGACATCGAAAAATTCGGCGGCAAATATTTCGTTCAGTGCAAACCGATCACCGTTTCCAGACGGTCGGTCAACGAAAATGCGGCCAAGATTCTCTGGTCCATCAGCGATGAAATGATTCAGCACTATAAAGACTCCATCACTCGCCAGGGATTTCGACCTTCAGTCGTGTCTTCCAATGCCAGTGATGTATTCAAGAAGGACTGAGTGCCCTTAAATTACCTAAATCTTTAATTTTGTTTCTGGACGTTATGCCAGCATAGATGGATTTTATTTGATTAAATGACAGTAAACAACTGATAATTGTATTAGCTAAGGTGTTATTAGTAGGGCAGGGTGGTAGGAAGGGTTTGCAGAATTATATTCATTGAGAAATTTTTCAGCCAGTGTTTAATTTTGATTGCAGGAACTCTCTCTCTACTAGGGCTAATTTGACTACGCAGAATTCAAAAATGGCCTTAGATTTTAGCTCTTACCTACACTATTATTAACCTAGTAATACTAGGTTAACGTAATTAAAGTTTAAGTAATTAACAGTTTGAAGTGAACTTGTTCCGACTGTTTTGAACCACAGGGTTGTGCTGGGAAACATCTGAAATGATAATTTTTGAGTACCTTTTCAAGAATCAAAAAAGAGCATATACATCCTGATTATACGGACAACATTAAAATTTGAAGGATATCCAGCTTTATTCAGCAATTTAATCGACTATTTAATTTAAGCAGAATAGAAAGTAATATTTAGAAAATAAAAATGCTGAAACTAATTCCTGAAAAGCCGTGTCAATGTATATGAAACATAATTAAGAAGCACAAAAACCTTTCAACTTAGATATTTGAATTATTTTTCTTTACTAAAATCTCGCAAAAATAGTGGGAGCGGGACGGATATTTGGCCCGTGGCCCGGCCGGGCCCGGCCCGTGAACCCTGGCCGGGCCGCGGGCCGTATTGCAGGCCTCTACCTAGTATGGAAATTTGGATAAAAAGTACAAGATTGCAAAAGCTCGAGATGTGTGTGTGATTTTAAAGCTACCAGATAAGTTCAAACATGCTTCTTCCAACAAGAAAACTTCCACACTAGCTACTAAAGTTATAATTCTGGTCCTCGTGATGAATATTAGTGTGTGGAAACGCTCTACCAAGGCTAATTTGACTGCGTAGAATTAAAAAATGGCGTAGCTATTGCGTACGAAAAATGCAGTAGACATTAATTTGCTTTGCTTATTAAGATTTCAATCTTGGCCCTATTCCTCAACTTTTATTTCGACGAAGGCAAAATACTTGTAATGGGTGTACCCGCTTTTGAACTGAAAATTTTTCTTCTCTAATTCCGCTGCCTATGCTTGCTTAGCCTGTAAATCCAGCTGCTTAGTTTTTCAAGTGATCAGGGGGTATCTTGATGAAAACATCCTACTAAGTTAATGTTTTTTAGAAACCATGGTTTAGAAATTTGTATTTTCATATTTTGAATAAAACTTTAACAAGTAGGCCCCTAAAAGGGACATTATCTCGCCGCAGAATTTAGAACTATTAAATGATGCCGTAGTGCAGAGATGATATCCCGGTGTCGTGAAATATTCTTCCCCCCCAAATATTTTTCCCCCTATAAGGTGAAATATTTTTCCCCCCTGAATATTTTTCCCCCCTTCGGAGCAATAAGGTGAAATATTTTTCCCCCCTAAATATTTTTCCCCCCTGAATATTTTTCCCCCCTAATAAGGTGAAATATTTTTCCCCCCAAAATATTTTTCCCCCCTGAAATATTTTTCCCCCCTCTAACTTTACACTGTTCTGTTTAGTACAATAAGTTATATGAAACCCGTTCAGATTATGTTGCAGTGCCACTGTAGCTGTATATATGTTTGCCAACACGGATGTCGCTTTAGTGTGAACGTAGAAACATTATACAATTATTTTAACTTATTATTTTTGTAACTTCTGCATGTTTACTTCTAAAGTAAAAGCATTATACGCTAGTTTTAAATTACTATTTTATTTTAATTAATGCATTAATGCAATTCATGCATTCTGTACTGTTACTTGACGGTATAAAGACTTCAGAAAAAGCTTTACTAAAGCAAACGGTATTATTTATTCTTTTCAAACATCCACTTTTTACAGATATTCAGAATAATACATGCCATTTTTGAAGAAAATATGCGAATTTTGAGTTTGCGGTTTTCTGTTCACCTTAAGGTGGTGGTTTCCGTTTGTGTAAATTTGACCCTATATTCAATTCTTTATGAAAGTAGAGGAATCTTTCCAAATATGCTATTTTGGTTCTTTTAAACATTCTGGGATCATTTTAACATTCTTAAAACTTGACCAAATGAGCTAACATTCGGTATAGGTATGTCTCGACCTCGTTGAGTTCATATATTGCAAATTTTTAGATTTCATGAAATTAGATTTTTTGATTCGCAAGGGGAGACCAAGGGGAACCGAAAAATTTGTTGTGTTCAATTTTGATGAAAAGTTGCATAGAGGGGTTTTCTGGGGCGCTGAGCTGAAATCAATTTTTCGATTCAGCTTTCCGTTAGTTCAGCATAAGCTTACATATTAAGCTTACTACTTTAGCTTATATTGAGCTAATGGAAAGCTGAATCGAAAAACTGATTTCAGCTCAGCCCCAGAAAACCCCTCTATGCAACTTTTCATCAAAATTGAACACAACAAATTTTTCGGTTCCCCTTGGTCTCCCCTTGCGAATCAAAAAATCTAATTTCATGAAATCTAAAAATTTGCAATATATGAACTCAACGAGGTCGAAGACATACCTATACCGAATGTTAGCTCATTTGGTCAAGTTTTAAGAATGTTAAAATGATCCCAGAATGTTTAAAAGAACCAAAATAGCATATTTGGAAAGATTCCTCTACTTTCATAAAGAATTGAATATAGGGTCAAATTTACACAAACGGAAATCACCACCTTAAGGTGAACAGAAAACCGCAAACTCAAAATTCGCATATTTTCTTCAAAAATGGCATGTATTATTCTGAATATCTGTAAAAAGTGGATGTTTGAAAAGAATAAATAATACCGTTTGCTTTAGTAAAGCTTTTTCTGAAGTCTTTATACCGTCAAGTAACAGTACAGAATGCATGAATTGCATTAATGCATTAATTAAAATAAAATAGTAATTTAAAACTAGCGTATAATGCTTTTACTTTAGAAGTAAACATGCAGAAGTTACAAAAATAATAGTTAAAATAATTGTATAATGTTTCTACGTTCACGCTAAAGCGACATCCGTGTTGGCAAACATATATACAGCTACAGTGGCACTGCAACATAATCTGAACGGGTTTCATATAACTTATTGTACTAAACAGAACAGTGTAAAGTTAGAGGGGGGAAAAATATTTCAGGGGGGAAAAATATTTTGGGGGGAAAAATATTTCACCTTATTAGGGGGGAAAAATATTCAGGGGGGAAAAATATTTCACCTTATTGCTCCGAAGGGGGGAAAAATATTCAGGGGGGAAAATATTTCACCTTATAGGGGGGAAAAATATTTGGGGGGGAAGAATATTTCACGACACCGGCTGTTGTTCTGAATAAATGTTATGCGCCGAGCTAAAATTTCAGACTCCAATTCGGTTTGATCCTGTGCTTCATTTAAGTTTGCGCGTTCTGGCTCCACAAACCCATAATGTTAAAACCGATTTCGTTAACTCTAATATTCGAAGCGAAAGCAAAAACGTTCAGCCGTGTGTTCTCTTTCCAGACATAACAACCAACCCGGTGATCGGCTACTGACTGTACTGACTGAGAGTACAAATGCCAAAAACCGAAAATTTCTTATATTTCCACATAAGAGTGCTGGACTGGAAAGGAATTTCACCTCCTAAAGTTGATCTGGTATGGACCAGGTCTACCCTGATTTTTTAATCAAATATACTATTGTGTTCAGCCACAAGTTTAAAAGTGAAATTGTAACTTAATAACAGTTGAAATAGGCATTGACAGTTGACCGTTAATTTATGAATTACCATGAGTGTTTCTTCGAATGTCCAAACTTACAAGACCAAATTGCTGCAATGGATTGCTGTCCTAGTGCTTACTCTCTTACGTAATCGGAACTCCTAAAACTGAAATGATGACTGTTGCAGCTCCCTTGGCGCAGGTAGTTAGAACTTCTGACACTTTTCTTGCTAATCTGGACTCTACCAGTAAAAAGTTTTACTATAGAAAGTAATTGCAGACTAATTTGCATATTGTGACAAAATGATGTGGCAATCAGCTAGATTCGATTTACAACCGGAGGGGGCTTTCATGAAAAGCTTTCGTGCAGCTGTTTGTAATTTTAAGAATTTATTTTTTTCTTAAAAAATTAGAAAAACGCGTTTTCTGCCGTTTATGCTAGTGAAGAGTTATTATACAACCAGTAAGACACACAGAACAAATTTATCAACCGAGTTTTAAACACGAGCCCCTTCCAACCAAAACAGCCAGCTATATGAGCTCGGTGTTGAGCATAAGAACAACTTTGATACTTTGTCCAAAACAGTTCAAAAACGTACTCGAACCATTACAAGTTCGCCTTCAGGCGAGATAAAAACTTTTAATGTTAAAGTTAAATGCAGAGGGCCCAAAAATAAATAGTTCTTAATCTTAAACAGAGTTCAGAGAATGTCCCCTTCGGCTAGAATTCACAACAACGAATGCTTGCAGGATATTATGGAAATGCGGCAGTCCAAATTTCTTGCATCATTTCTTAAATGTCTGCATGGCGAAGAAGTGCTTCTTGTCTTACTTTAGAAAAACTTTCATTTATGATGCCAAACAATTTAAATAGGTCCTGGCAATTATACCATTATCCTCAACCGAACCTTTGTAAGGGCTGTCTTTGCAGACTATATTTATAAATAGTCGACATGATCTATGTTGAACCATCAATAAAAAATTTGTGGTTTGCAAGCGTTGACGGTAAAGTTGTTTTAGGGCGCCTGTGAATTTAGGTAATTTTAATTTTGGTGCCTTAGGGCGCTCAAATGGTGCGTTAGGGCGCCCAGTATGTGCGTTAGGGCGCCCAGTAAGTGCGTTAGGGCGTCTGTAGAGTGCATTAGGGCGCCTAAATGTTTTCACGATACTAAAGTGTTATTATGAATGAACTGCTAAGTGTTAACGAAAGTGTTAAATGTTAATGTGTTAATGAAAGTGTTAACGTACTGCACAGTTTAAAATATAAATATATAAAGGAGGTCCCCATTAATGAATATATGAATAGTCTTTTCTTCTACAATGAAACTTTTACTGCTGAAATTTGAAAGCCCCAACACGATAATGGAGATTATTTTACAAAAATTCAGAAATAAAATATTTTTCAATTAATTTACATTGATTAGTGATTTAAAGTTTTAGTTTAGTTTAGTTTTAAACTTTTCACTTTAAAGTATTTTGTATTTGCTAATTCTTACTTTAAAGATTTCACTAATTGCTCCCCAGTTGCCTTATAACGCATACACTGGGCGCCCTAACGCACACACTGAGCGCCCTAACGCAATACAATCGTCTTGACCACCATTGCCAACATTTCTCAAGACTATGCCACCCTGACTTAAAGATCGAAACGGAAAAAAGAAGTCTCCCAACTTCCTCCTTGGCTGTTACAATAGTTCACACACACCGTCCAAAGTGTCCTCTAAAGTGGGTACACCTATGGATATTTGTATTTGTATGCAGTTTTAGAGCTGAGTAATGCATAAATAAATTTTGTCTAGATATTATTCGATTTGGCGAAACCACAAACATTTGATTTCATTTCAGCGTTTTCATTTATTGAGCAAAAATTGATAGTATTTTGAAATTGATTATGAAACTGCTGAAGCTGAAACTGAAATTCAAAATCTAGCTTGACCAACTTGACTCGACTCGATGATAGATATAAAAGCACAATCCAAAACTGACAGATTTGCGTAGTACCTACAGCTGGGAAAACGTTTTGAACTTCATTTCAAAATTGGCGGATAACCATACTCGTTAATGAAACATTTCCTTTTAAGAAAAAAACATCCGGTGCCCATTTCCAGCTGTCTTGCCCGGTTCTGTCTTTGAATTGTGTTGTGTTCGACTGTGTCCGGTTTACCTGTGATACAATTTAAAGGAACTGAGAAGAAACACAATTGATGCAAGGTATATACCACAGGTGGACAAGGCCGAGGGAATCCCCCTTGGGGAAGTCGCCCACAAGGGGTCCGAATTCGTCTCACAAGGGCTAAGAAAATTGGTCACAAGAGGTAGGAAAATTCCCCAAAAATAGGTTTTCCGACAAAACTTTCCACAAATTTTCCGGCTTCGTCGGAATTTTTACTTAAAATCACTATTTCTCGCTAGAAAACGTCCGAAAGCATTGTTTTTGCTAAAAAATCGCAGTTTTTTGCAAGAAACCGCAAAAATCGATAAAAAAATCGCTTTCAAAAGTATGCTTAGAAAACTGCTTCCACAAGGGGTACGCAAATTTGCTACCTCAAGGGTCAGTGAATTTTGACCTCCCGTTTAGGTACACAGCACATACCAAGAATATTTGTTTCGTTTAAATGAACTCACTGTTTAATGTGGTTAATGTTGAATGTTTAACTCATGTTTAAATGAGCGAAATATTGCCCCTTTTAGGGGTAGCTTGTTATGTATAAAACGTTTCTGGTTTAAGTTGATTTTGAAAACTTGAATTATGGTCATACTGTTGAATTTTTGTGCGAAATCGCTCTACTAAGGCTAATTTGACGTTTGACTCGTGGACTGCAGAAGGTTCCACTTTTATACTGCGATGTTTAGTGCCGTTATAAAAGTGAACAACATCTTGCAGCACATCAATGTAGTGCCAAGCGATCTTATGAGTCAAATACCAATATAAGCGAGACTTTAAGGTTCTAAGAAAGCTTTTGGCCATTGCAGTTTTGGTTTGTGGGTTACGACTGATAAGAAAGTTATGTCTTTAGATTTAATTACATCTTTCACTCTTTCATTATTAAACTTGCTGCCAGAGTCAAAGTATAAATTTCATGACTTTCTTTGGTTTGTCTGCTCCAATACTACGAAAAGGCGTTTTTTGCTGACTCTGACTTTTTTGTATTTTCACCGCTGCACCCAAGCGAATTTAGGAGTCTATTACTACTAGCAAATACTTTATTCTGTCATTCCATCGACTTAGCAATGTCAGGTCAGCTAAGTCAGCTTGCCATAAGTAATTAATACACGACCGACATTTCATAACGGGTTCTGGGAAACAGCCGCCTAGTCAGTTTGTGCAGGGTATAGGCATCTTTTGCCTCTATCCAGTCTTGCAATTTATTTCGAGAAATGTCCAATTTCTTTTACTTAGCTTGATTTAATAGTAGATTAACTCCACCTTAAGCTTTCAACTAGAGCTGGGTTGTAGTAAATTTAGTTTAATGTTTCCTTCAAATGAGTAATAGTTCACAAAAAACTAGCAAAAAAGTCAAACGTTGTTGTAGTCACTATAGTTATTGTCTAATAACTAAGACTACATGTCAAATGTTGCTACTGTCACTACAGTTATTGTCCAATATCTATGACTACATACATTGTCTATATATTACAAACTGTAAAAGTTATATTTGCGGCGTTCATGCGCCGCAGGGGCGGGAATCGTCGTGAGACACTCTCCCATTATCTGGCTCAGGGCTAGGGGACGAAACGATTGCAGTGTTCTTGCGCTGCATGGGTGGGGGTCCCTCATACAACATTATACAAGTTCTGGTTTGGGGCTCGTTTTTTAAGCGGAGGTTGTGTGTTGTGATAAGCCTTCCATTCAGACTAGGGTATGCCCATCAGCTCAAAAGCCTGCATCGCGATGAGTTCTTCGTTACATATAGAAAGGTGAGCGAGTTGATTCGCTGATCTTCCATGCACCCATCGCATGTTCCAATGCTAAACGTGTAGATGAAGTTGGTGAGCTCCCCGTGGTGGACTTTGGACACACACCGTTTTGACACACTGGAGGACTCCAGTATTTCATGTAGACGTCATTCAGAAATTCAAAGGTCGGTTTACAAAACTCCCAGTCACCTTCCCCTTCCGTCATTCTCATCTATCCTATATCAGCTTTCCTCGATTTTTCCCTTGCATATTATCTCTTAGCCAATCTCAAATTAGCATTCGAACATGTAAGTGCACTCTACTTCAAGCGATCTCAGGTGCATTTCCATTTCCAGTGTCCGTTGAGCCCGCTGTTGTTTTAATACAGGTCCATTGAGACTGTGAGGGGACCGTCGTCGTCGCGGCCGTGGTAAAAGCATCTGTGAAATTGTAGGATCACGCGCTCATCATAGGGCGGGTAGTGTCCAATGTATCAGTCTACTGCGTAGATCTTCTTTGCGTGGTAGCATGTCTTCTGACGTCCACTGAAGGCAGTCTGTATGATCACTGGTTCTGTGATCCCCTTCTCCTCGTACGTTCGCTCAAATTCTTTCATTTTAAAGTCTAAGTAAAACAGTTCCTTGCACGAATAGTTGTGACCGATTTTAACAGGTTGACCATGACAGCTTCTTTGAAGCTATCACACGCGGTTTCGCCAACCCTGGGTTAGATTTTTAGGGGTAATTTTTCTCCAATCAATCTTAAACCAATGGGGTCCAAACGCGAAATAGGGCATTTTCTGGCAAAGGGACCACAGCTGTAGGACATCGGCATCATATCCGAGAATCTTTTTCACCGAGAGTCAGTTGATGGCGGTTACGTAGGCTACGTGCATTCGATGAAATCCGAATCATGGTCCGCCAACCATGTTTGATCAAAGGTGCTAGATGACCGCTGCTTTTGTTCCAGAGGGCAAAAACGTATCTGATACGGTCGTCTGATCTAATGGACAGTTGTTCAAGTGCCGCTGCTGCTAAAGATACCGAATCTTTAAACATGTTTATGCCCAGTTCAAAAAAGAGTGTAAACACTCAATCAATTGCTTCGAGAAAAGGTCCGACATGAAAATTGTTGTACCAAATGATCATTTCTCTCATTTTTCTCACAAACCCTTTTCTCTTCCATATCTGTTGCAGTTCTTCATAGTAGTCTTCGTCCGTGATTGTAGTTTGTTGCAGGTGTAAGTCAAAAGTATCTTTTGGAGGCATGTGGTCACTCTCCAGCTGGGCCAATGATGTGTGAACCATTCGGTTGGCCTTTTGCCCTTATTCTGTACAACTTGAAACGGTTTTGAAAATCTAGCACAGGTGGTACCTGCCCCCAAATAGTTGCTTATATCGAGAAAAAGCATTTGGAGGGCACCAATAGCCATGCAGGCGTTTTCTCGTTTGATGGTGCACGAGATTGGGGTCTTTGATTTAACTGAACAGGGACAAAGTACTTTTTGACAAGGCTGAGGTCGAATTTGCTACTGTTAAAACCAATGATGGAGAGCTGACCAAAGTATCTTTCGAGATTTGTCAGATACCTGGTTTCAGCGGCGCGATCCTCAACCACCTTATCTGAGTGGTGTTCTTTCTGTTGGTGGGCAGCCAGCTGTTCGTGTTCACCAGCCTTCTGTATGACTATATTATAGAGATCGCCGTAAGGCTCGAGGGCTTTGTTTTTGGCGGTTTCGCTGATGATGATAATATAGTCAAACACTTCCCGTATTAACACCGATGGGTTGCCGGTTAACATAAAGCACCCGGGCTGCTAAAACCAGATACGTTCGACACCACACTTACCGCAGCTCTTACCAAACGCCTGGTCAGTTTCAGCTTCCCAGTTGGCGAAGTGAAGTCAGCTTCGTTGAAAAAGGCCTCAAAGTTATACGCGCAGCGATGGGTGTAATGATAAGGAGGGACTTGAAGCCAATCCATCTATTTATTTCGTCCATTTCACCGTACGTCGTTGATGATGAAAAACCTCCTCCAAGCGCTGCTGCACTGCTTGGAGGTTCAGGTGACGCAAACGAAAGTTATAAATGTCCTGATGTCGTGGTGGTTCAGTAATGCCGTGATGAGTTCTGATACGGCTCCAATCTGCGATGTAGATGGCACATATGGCGTCCTCTTTGAGTCTAAATGAGGCAGTGGTGTTTCACTGTCGTCGCCGTCGTTATCACCGTCCTCATTGCTGTCATCACCGCCGTCATGGACATTGCCGTACTCGTCATCATAACCGCCGTTATTATCACCGCCGCCGGCATCGCCATTACCCTTATCACCGATATTACCTTCATCTCCGCCGTCGTCGTCGCTGCTGCCAAATTGTCGACCAGGTTGTCTGAGTCGTTGTTACTTTCGCGGCGCACTCGCTTGGTCGACGTTGATGGTTCGTCATTAGGCTTACGCTTGTGTATCCGTCGATGTAACCGACCAAATGCTCGTGCCTCTTGAATCCTTGGCCACAGACGTCGCATTTTATATTGAGTGTCGTGTGCTGCTCCTCCAGTTGGCGGTTGTAGTTATCCATTCTCCAAAAGTGTCGGTGGCAGTGTTCACACTGAATGTCGGGTCTGAAAGATAATCATAAATGAAATCAAACTCACTTAGCACGAGAGTATCAGTGTTTGTTTAAGCAAACTTCATTGTACTTTCATGCTTGTTCGAGCTTGTGACTCTTTTCAAAACACAGTAGCAAGAGTACAGATGATACATGAGTATGATAAGAATGTGACAGCAGACAGGCTCTTTGTTATCAGCTGGAAAGCCATGCTCTGCAAGCTAACGCCCTACCCCCCACAAATATGTACCTAGTGACCCACCCAACAAATCAAACCCTAGCCAACAGATTTCACTAGGGTCCGACTTGTGAGGGGGTCATTCATTTATTCATTCATTCAGTTTATCTTTTGTTTAGTACTGGCTCATTATTTTTGAGAAGCAGAAATTTGATACCAACACAAGAAAATCTGGAGGGCAGCTACCAGCGGATGGTATTCCCTGGCACTTCGAACAAGACAGAAAGTTTATGCTTTTACCAAAAATTAACTATTTCAAATGAAATGGTCACAACCGGTTTCGGCAACTTCTATTCATTGAAATTTTCGGTTTTGAATGATTTGTGAAAACACTTGGAATATTTGAACATTTTTGCGGACGCGGACCCTGGTCAGATTATTCGAAACGGATTTCAGTACGTAGACTAACGTTCTCCAATTAAATATAGCTACAGTACAGGAGAGTGCATTCTAAAAACTGACCGTTCCCTGACCTTTCAGTAGCATTTTAGTGTTGTAGAACCTGCCGAAAGTTTCGTCGGGCGGCTGTTTCTGCCCGATTGACCTCTTAAAAAGGGCCAGCCGGGTGACCAGCTATTCCTCGGCTCAATCGGAAAAAACCTTCTCAACACAGAAAAAGTGCTAGAATAGTACCAGAGGTTTAAAACAACAACCGAACAGGTCCAAAGAAAATTACCAAACTGACAAAAGTTTTAAGGCGCGCAATTGCGCGTCGTTTCAAAGATTAACCATGGCGATAAAGTTTCTAAATCCTTCAACAAGCCAAACCTCATACAAAAAGTGTTATTAAACTGTTCAAAACAATTTAAAAGTCGTTACTAATGGTTTCTTACCTTTAGGCTATGTGATCGGAGTCAGTCTTTTTTGAAAACACCATTAATACAAATAAATGGTCTCTTTCATATCATATTTAAAAATGCGACCAAACCCAGAGAGCAACACGTGCAGGAGAACTAAAATTTTTTAAACCACTATAAACGTTACTGCTTTCAAGAAAACTTTTTTCGAAAAGCAAAGCGATAAGTTTAAAACTTGCCCAGAAGTGACTTACTGAATTTGTAAACAAAGAGCCATTTCAGGCAAAAGAACAGACAAGACATAGAAATAGAACCGTCGAACATTACAACTGGAAATGAATAAAAACACAAGTCTTTACAATATTGATATAATTGTCATGAATTGTGTGACACGATTTTAATGTCTATTTTTATTTCAACATTCTCAATGAAGCTCCAAGTGCTTTCAATGTTTTCTGATTAGTCATTGTCTGGTAGCTTGTTCAGACAAAACTTCCTGGGACATTTCCAGATTCTGCAACCCCGAAAAACCTTTAATAGAAGGTTTTCGCTGTCCAACCGCGGAAGCCAAATCATAACTATCTTTATAAAGACATTTGGTCCCGTTTCACTTAGCCCATAAGATTTAACTGCAACAGCCTTACTTTGCCAATTTTGACTTAATCGACTTGCTCACTCATAGTGGGCCTAACGCTGCTTCAATGTTTCGCCAAGCGCTGTTTCAAACCAATCAGTACGACCTGATAAAGATTTTTGAAGAAACCCCGCCGGCTAAGCGAGTCACCTGGAAGAGGTTTACGTGGCTAGAACAGCTAGATTGTCAAAGTCTGTGAACGTGGCCCACCTTTCTCGACGACAGAGCTGACGCGAGGAGGGCACTGAGGTCTCGAGAATGTGACGATCGCGCGGTGGAATTTACTGACTGGTTTCGCAACCACCCAGTCCAGCGTTAGAGGGTCCCCGGATTTATGGTGGCCCTCCAACTGCAGTTTATCTTTTAAAATAAGTAACACTACTGCTTTGGTTGTTCATAACTCTTTTCAAAATAACCAAAATGCAGTTTTGATTGTGTGTAATTGTTTTGCAAATGGCAAAAATACTGTCTCATTGTATGTAACTGTGAAAATGAAAACACTTCCGCCAATAATAACAATCAGTTTGTAATGCTCAGCCATTAAAATTTTCTCTTGATTTACCTTTTCTCTTGTCACTTAGCTCGAACCATTGTTGTTGGGAAACTGAAATATGAATAGTTATACGAAATCCCTATTAAAGTAATAAGACAAAGCCAAAAGTAGCTAAACTAATTATACAACATCATCAGTATGCAACAGTCCAAATCTAAGGCAATTTTCTACTTCTACATAGTCACATTACCCCTACCAGAACATTCTCACAATCAACAGTTTAACAGTTAGGCCTTAATTGAAGCTTCAACAATGAAGACAAAATTAGTTTGTACTACATTATCCGTGTATAACAGTACAAATCAGAGACCTTTTTTGTTCTGCCTGGAGGCAGAACTATTGTCACGGAAAGTAGCTATGCTTAGTACTATGGGCGCCCATTTCTATTATAAATAGCCCTACCTTCAGCATTAGCCTAGTATGCTGTTCTGCCCGTTTTTTTAGCCGAAGGGGGCCTGAAGCTCGTAAATGAAGTTATTTTAAGTAATTTCAATTTTGAGATTATGTTTACGTTATTTGTCGTGACTTTGCTGAGGCTGTAATTTTTCCCTACCCCCCCAAGTCAGGTTTCTAACTGTCCTTTGTTGGCATTCTCCCCCCCCCCCGTAAACTTATAATTCCACAGAATAGTTTTCAAGAATATCAATAGTTATGCAAATTAGGTTAACAACATCTGGCTACAGTTGCTATTTAGCAGCTTGGCTGATTAGTTGCAACTGCGAAAGGCTCAGCTGGCTTTACTCAGTTGGACATAAAATTTCCCAAACACAGTGGATGCTTATGCTTTTCGTTTTCTGAAAAGTGTAGCGCAATTCAGGAGATGTGTCGCTCTGTCCGTTTAAAAAAGCGAGAGTATTGTAACATTGCGCCAGAGCATTCCGATAAAAATCGTAGCGAATTGTTACTGGTGGCTATTTGTCTGTACGGTAGGTCGTGATAAGCAGTGCAACAGTATTTTTAATGTTAACAAGTAGGCCCCAAAAGGGGCAGTATTCCTTTATAGACCTTTTCTCTATTCAATTGCAAAATTGTTTTTGTAAGAAGCTCCTGGTTTTGTTTACAATTTCACTTGGCTTCCCTCATCAGGGAGAGCAAGCTTAAGCTTGCCATGCCTGGCTGAACTTGTGATGTCCAGCGTAAGCTAGTACCTACATACCTACCTAATGCACCGATGTGTAGCTCCCAAGCTACACTGGTGCTCAAAAATCTGCAACCGTTTAGATTGCTGGCAGTCGAAGACTGCGCGACGGCTCTCAGTTCTGTTCCTTAAATAGATTCTAAACCTAATTTGCATAATCCAAATAAAAAAAACTGACCTAAGCTAGCCCTGTGTTGAAGATAGGGCTTCTAAATGGAGAAATGACTCACTATGCACTAAACATATAAGTTTCCATTTTATACATTCCTGCTCCAGCAGGAATAAAAACTAACTGACATTTTAAAGGAACCTGGGCCACAATCTTATCTATTACGCCTTACTTACAACTGAAATCACATTTCATCACTTTTCACAATGAATTCAGGGTCATATGCCCTACCGAAACGTTATAATTTTGAAGCCGATCATGGTACTCTTCATCTTCATGAGAATGAGACAAACTTAAAACTTGGTAACCGGTGCAAAACTTTTCTAACTTTTATTCAAGGTAAGTTTAGCTAAAATCTTCTTTTACGTATCCATAATGTGGCTTAGATATAGTACAAAACGTCAACTAAAGTGCAACTACTAGTGAATCGAAATTCGAATTCATATATTATGTAAATTATATCATAGCCTAAAATTATATAGAAATCATTCTAGAATTTTGTATAGATCAAGCTTTTTTCCAATAGAGTTGTTCCTATTTGGAATACTTTACCTCAGTATATACATAGTAATGTCAAGTTCACTGGATAGCTTTAAAGATCAACTGTCTACTTATGACTTGTCTGTGCTTTTGAAAGGTGTGGCGTCAGTAGCAGTTTAACTACGGCTATGCCACTACCTCAAATTGCAGGTTGTTTTCTTATTTTTGTGTTGTTTTGTTATGTACCTATAGTTTACTTTTTCTACCTGTTTTCTGGCATTAAACCTTAAACTTTAACTTTAAATCAGCACATTGGTTTTAATCTTGCTCGGTTGCAGAACCATACCCCTTTTTGGGGGTGTTCTTGTTTGAACTCTACGTAGTCAAATTGGCCGTAATACAGCGTTTCCCCGCATACATAATTGAACAGTAATGTCACAACTAGAATTCTAAGTAGCTAAACTAATTGTAGCGTACAGTATTAATCGTAGGTAAAAGCTAAAATCTAACGAATTTTTTGCGTTCTACGTACTTAAATTCCGAAAAGACAATAGGTGGGAATCATGGAAATATTTGGATAGATAATATGGATAATGTGGAAAAGAAGGAAGCCGAAATGGATGAATATGGACTTAGCTTTACGTATGTGGGAAACAAAATCTGAGGACAGTATTGAATTATGCTACCTCGAGATCCCACCAGATAAGGTTTTCCTAGTAAAAACTGACAACTTTGAAATTTGATCTAGGGTCGGTTATGGTTCCGTGTCACAACACGACGCTCAATAAATAGAATAGAATCAGAATAGACAGGAGAATGGAATGTATTCCCTAGGCCGCCCTCCCAACTGTCCTCTTTTCTAGATATAAGTCAATTGAAATTTAAAGGTTCGTCTTGTAATGCCGAGAACTTGTAAGCATAACTACAGGTTTCTGTAGATTTACTACAAGAAATTCTTGTAATTTTTACTATTTGAATATCTGGAAGAAAATACAACAGTCTGTAAAAATTACAGAACACTTCACCGGACATCGGTAACTGACGACACAGGACCACTCTCGCATAAAAACTATAAAAAACTAATGTATAGTTTTCATAAAACTCCCAAAGAGTGCAGAGAATAAAAATAGATCCTAACAAACAGGATACGTTTAATGCACCTTAACACAAGAGCTGATTTCCGATTAATACTTTGTCTCGATTCAATTCAATACTTTTCTAACTTTTCCTAAAAAGTGTACAGAGAGCACCAATAATATAGATGTTATGTGCTCTTCTCTCCTGGCTCCGTGGTGTAGTGGTTGCACGCCTAACTGCAGTTCGGGAGGTCCGTGGTTCGATTCCCGGCGGAGCCAAATCATTACAAAAGCATTTCCTAGAAACTGTGTACAGAAGGTGAAATCTGACAGTTTGCCAAAGGCTCAAATTCGCCAAAAAGTTGTAAAGCTAAGCTCTCATATACATATAAGCATATTTCATACTTTCCACAATAAATTGAAACGTTGGCCGACCATTTTGTGGGCCGTAGACCGGCCCCCGAAAATAAAATGGGGACCTGGCTATTTGGGCCCACCTCCGGCCCCCGAACAACTCTAGTAACAAGTCGATAACTTATCATAGTTCTATTGTTTCGCCCAACAGAAGTGCATAATTTCTAGTTAAGAACTAAATCGAAAAATGCAAAATGCAATTGCAGATTCGCAAAAACCACAATTTTCCGCATCCTGAGTCAGAAAGTGACAACAGTCTTGCTAAAATCCCCATCAGGAGAAAGTTTTAGTAAAGCCTTTGCATAACATAATCACAGCCGGACCATTACAAAATCCGCCCCAACTTTTGTATTTTTCATAAAATCACCTTCAAAACAGGTACGTAGCAAATTTTAACATGTGACGTCTGTAATTTTAACGGTTTGCACAGTTAAGAGTTATACAGCAAACACTTGCAAGGTCTAGCTACTACGTACTTTAAAAGTTGTACTAAATGTGTAAACTCCATTGTTGTTGTTAAGTTGTTTTTGATTTTGACTGATAGAAACGGTGAACATGTTAGCGAATTGTTTAGTTTGTCTTATTCTTACTATATTCTGCCATTATACTGTTGATGCCCAGCCCACATGTAACAGTAAGTCTTAATTAATTGATAGTAATTAATAATAAGCTATTGTTGTTACAAAAAATACAAAATTAAATTCAAGTTATTCCTGAAGGATTTTTGACAGGAAATAGGTACATAGTAGACTAATGATGCATTCTGCAATGTTTTGGCAACACATTGCCACAACGCTGCTGCTACAAAAGCTGACAAGAGGTTGCTCGAAATTAAGGGTGTACCAAATACCTACACTACTGACAAAAGTTGCGCTCAAACTTTGTCACATATTAGCAAAGGGATTCATTTAATACATAAAATTTGAGAAGCTGAACGAAATTTTTTCAGTTTGATTGTTTGCGTATTAGCTTTTAACATGTTGCTGCCACTTCATGTTGAAATTTGTCTAAACTTAGCTGTCAGCTGCAACATAAATGAGTAAGGTTTCATGAATTAAGGAGAGGTTGAATCGTTGTATAAGTATACTGTATGTATGTAGTATGTATGTAGTATGTAGTATGTATGTAGTATGTATACTTTACAACTAGCGTTGTTCACTAATTTCTACTGCGTACGTCGTATGGGAAGCCCTCGTGCGTGGCACTCGTGCGCTTCGCGCACTCGTGCCCCACACTCGGAGCTTCCCACACGGCGTGCGCATAAATCTGTGAATGCACTGCACGCTGAGGTGTACTATAAAGTATACATATGGTTCCCACTTGCATGCAAAATACTAGCGTCCCCATGCAATTTTGTAGGTTGGATTGCCTTTGGTGAACAAATTGTGTAATAAATGATGCAAATTCCGTAAACCGAATGTGGCAACCTGCCAGGAAACGTTGTTTAAAGATTACCAAGTGTGATTAACACGGCATATGCCCAGTTTATCAACTTTCCAATTAGTCAACTTTAATTCCAACAATTAGATTTGTCACCAGTTAGTTAACTCTTCGGACTAAGAAATCACAACCATAAACCTAGTTCTAAGAGAACCTGATTAATTCGAACAAGAATTGACCAAACGGGGATGGTATAAAAAGAGTTGACAAACTGGAGATGCCTAATAAATGGTATCCGAAAATCCGAAAGAGTTGAGTATGTGGAGACAACCTTAATTATATATAGGGATTAGAGTTGACTAACTGTGGAGTTGGCAACCTGGGGAATTTGACAAACTGGGAATAAACCCTGAGATCATCCTAAAGCTGAAATGGAGCTGTAGGATCAACGAGTGGTTTGTAGCTGAATCGTTACCGACCTTTCACATCTGTGCTAAGGATGCGATTGGTTAGAGGGGGCGCATCTGGATACAGCGCACTATGTAACAAACGTTGATTGATCCTTATTGACAAATGGCGACTAAACTGACAAATACTTACAGTTTAGCTGTCCTTTTTGATTAGTAGAGCTAAAGTAGCAAAGTAGTACAGCAAAGGAAAAGTGGGAGTAGCAACCGTGTGTCCAGAAATGAAAGTTATGTAATAAGTAAAAATCTTAATTTTAGTTTATTCGACCAATTTCTCCCCTTTCTTTCCAAACTTCACTACGCGCGTTTTTAAGGAAACTCGCTTTCTTTCCCACTCCGGACAGTATTTATGGTTCTTCATTCAGCTAATAAATTAATAAATTAATTACTTAATTAATCCATTAATCCATAATTAATTATAAATTCAAAAGCAATGCAACTTTACGAACATGCGTTCAGAATTCTTGGTAATATTTGAAACTCCACCTTGGAAAAGTCAAATCCAAAAACAGACAGTAATCATGGAAATCACAAGAGCATTTATTACAAAATTTGCTAATTTCTTATCCCTCAACTTTTTTTGCATTTTACTTTGCTATTGTATTGCTTTGTATTGTTCAGTTTGGCGTCTGCTGACTAAAATTACTTTACTTATAGCTTACTCGCATTTACTTCCTGAAATATGTTTTGCTTACTGCGTCAAAGTTAGCAACCGTAGTCAAAACAAAGGCGGTTCTTGCATACTTTTCGTTTATGTAATCCCGAAATAGGCATTGTTTTTACAGTTCTACCATTACAACTCAATTATGACGCAAAGCGAAGCGAAGTGGCATCTCCCACGCAAGGAGGCGTCATTGATCCGTTAATCACTTTACAACCAGTTTCTTTTTGACATTCAACTTTTCTTTACTGACAGCAAGTTTGACTGCAATTTCCAATTTAGATGTTGAAGCGGAAAAGCAAAAAATAGTTAAACACACAATAAAAATATTGCAGAAGCTTTTGTAGGAAGATGCTGCAAAAAATGCTTGAGGCTAAATGTGAAAGATGCTAGCACGAAGAAAGGCTAGCTGGAATCAAGAATGAAATATGACTAGAAATTGCTTAACATAGCAAAATAGCAGAATAGGATTTTCTGAAAATCCAACAAAACATTGAATTAACAGTTCAACTATGGTAGACTTGCAGACTATTAAGATAATATGAGGATTAAGCAAAAGAACACGTGAAACCTAATTTTCTCACGGTTGTCATAACTTCATGCTCCCACCTTTTTCGAAACTCTCAGGTTATAGTTTGTAGCATTCATGATTTTACTGTTGTTTTTATTTTTCTGTTTCTTAAGTGTTTTAATTTTTTATTTTTGTTTGTTGTAGAGGAAAGCCACCTAAATGATCCCTGCCTTCGCGACGACAACTGCGTAGACTCCTTTACCCTCTGCAAAAGGGTCAACTCCACTGCCAAACTGTGCACCTGTCATCCTAGTACCTACTTGGATCCTGATACAAAATCATGCGTTCCAGGTAATTGACTGACTCAAAACTTGATCAAATGTAGAGTTATAGGAGAAATGCTCTGCGGTTGCGTTGCGAATGAAATGGTGACTGAAAAAAGTGAAATGCAATTGAAATTTATCTGACTTTTATTGCTTGAATTTACGTTAAGCGGTTCAACATAATCGAATATGTAAACGTATCAAATTAATTATTGAAATAAAAATCTTCGTTCATGTACAGTATTGATTGTAGTTGCTGTTTTGTTATATTTATGTATATTTTTGCTATTTTAGCTCCTGACGAAATTGGTGCCAGCTGTCCCAAAGGTCACTGTAAGCCTCCGCTCACCTGCAGATCCGGAAAGTGTGACTGTCTTAATGCCGATAAAAATCGCGATGCCTGTTTCCCAAGTAAGAAGTCAGAATTAAGATACGCTGTTTAATTTAAATCTAAATTAAGATTTAAATTTTTTATTTGCTTGTTTTATCACGTTTCAAAGCTGCAAAAACTTTTCTGTGACATTTTGGAGGGGAGTTTGATTTTTCCTGTTTCAGAGGCTCGATATGAGATCGTTTGCTCAAGCGACGAAGACTGCACTCTGCCTTTCACTGCCTGCCAGCGAAATAAGTGTACTTGTGTTGATGGAACGAGGGAGGAAAATGGACAATGCGTCGCCAGTGCGACGAATATTTTATTTAATATTTATATTTATATTTATATTTATATATTATATTATATATATATATATATATATATATATATATATATATATATATTATATATTTATATATATATATTTATATATGAATATTTATAATATTTTATCGAATTTCAAATAACATCAAATGATATTTACAGCTTTAGGGCAACAGTCAATTAAACTACAAAGACCTGTGCTACCAAGAACACGAACAGGCTTAATTAGTTTTGTATTAGCGGCTTTAAATTGCTCAGATATCGGCAGCCCAAAATTTCTTTCCTTGTATTTCCCCAAAAGTGGCATCCCTACTGAAGTGGCAACAGATTCGTGTCTCTTCAGAGCCGTAACTCAACCAGTAACTTTTAAATTTAAGTTTTATTTAAATTTAAATTTAAATTTTATTTAATTTCAATTTTTACATCGCTGCCACAATTTTTTGTTTATTTTTAGATCGACAGTGCCCGGACGGTTCCCGCAGTCTTCGATCCTGTACCACAAAAGTAGTCGGGGATCAGGACGTTTTCGCCAACATCGAAAACTCTGCCACCATTGACAGCTGCGGAAGCGGTGAATATTGTGTCACTGACGGGCTGTCGAGTGACGGTTTTTGCTGTCGCCAGGTCTGCCCGCTCGGTATCGCACCGGAAACAAAGTACTCCTGTAACTCGGATTGCGGCGGGCGGGGCAAACCCGACTGCTGCCCGCAGGAAACGCATTATTGCAGCAAACTGGTCGGACCCGGGTTCTCGACCAGTTCCTGCTGTCTGAAACCCTGTCGAGAACCCACCCCGGTCTACATCGATGGGAAGTGCTATGCCTCTTCTGCACTGTTCACCCCGTGCGTTCGAGATGAACAGTGTGACGGAGGTCTGAGCATGCAGTGCTATTGCGAGTAAGAGATATCGAAATCACTGTAACCATATTTAGCTGTTGGTTAATTGCATAAATGCAATTCTTAAAAACGAAATCTTGACCATGAACTGGAAACGGAACTTGAATTGGTATAGCTCGAATTTCGGCCATGTTAGAATTTTCTCCGGGACGGGGCAGCAGAATCGAAAATGTGTAGCATAACAATCTTTGGAGTAAATGCCAACAATGCGATAAGTTTTTGTACGAGATTTCAAAAATCTGGAAAAACGCATGTTTCAGAGAAATTTGATGATTTTCAGGCTATAGGAATACTCAGGTTTCTTTCAAGGAAACTGCTAAATTCCCCACGGTTTGCTTTGCCATTGCATACAGCACTCTACCAGTCGGCAAGCCAGACTATAGTTTATTACACTGATTTCAACCTTTCTGAATTCTCTTTCCGTTAAAGGGATAATATTAGTTTATTTCAGCGATCGAGACGAGGGCTACGGCGTGACCCGTGACTGCGAAGAGATCGGCGAATGCGAGTGTCGAGACGGTTTCCGATCTTCTCGGGAAGATCGAAAGTCCCGTCTGACCTGCGTGAAGGAGTGCAACGACGCCAACGCGGTCGACGATCGCTGCTTTGGCGGCTCCGGAATCGGACACCAGTGCTACATGGACTGGCAGTGTCCAGAGGGCAGCACCTGCCACTTTGGAATCTGCCAGTGCAAGTGCGGATTCCGAATGTCCGACAAAGGCGATAAATGTGAATCCTGTTCGGATGAAGGTATGGTTCTAGCCTCTGGTATGATGAAATGAGACATTTTCATAGTCAAAATCAGCTCGGTTTATTGAATTCAAAAAGTATACTTTCTTTCGCACGAGATTTGCAGCTAGTACTGTGAACGTATATGTCTGTGAATCTGTGAATGCACTAAAACCGTGCATCTGCTTCTATCCTTGGTTGCAACAAGTTATTAGTAATTAGTAATTAGTAATTTATTATTTAACCAGCCAACAACAAATACATTCAAAATACTATACCATAGACATATTTTGGTACAGCAATACAGCGCAATTTCTGGTTATCTGGGATCAGGTTGGGCCGAAATCCGACTACAAATACCCGACCCCCTGGTAATTGCTGAAACGAGATACTTTCCAATTGGTTGCGAAACGTGTATAAAGTAGGAGCTGACACAATTTCTTCTGGTAAACAATTCCAAAATTTGACGACTCTTTCACTAAAAAAGTTTTATCTTAAATCTAGTCTTACAGAATTGACTTTTAGCTTTAGGCCATGTCCCCTCGTAGACAAATTGACATCAAAAAATTGGTAAATTCCAACTCAACAAGTCCATGTACAATTTTATAAGCCATAACAAGATCTCTACGCTGTCTGCGCAATTCAAGAGTGTCCAGTTGCAAAAGTTTTAAACGTTCATGATATGGAAGGTGTGAGCATCCAGGAATTCTTTTTGTAAAAACTTTTTGGACCTTTTCAACTATCTGAATGTCTTTCAGCAAGTACGGATTCCATACCTCAGTTGCATATTCTAACTTAGGTCTTACGTACGTAGTATAAAGTTTAACTAGAAATGTTCTAGATGTTGACAAAAAGTTTCTAAAAATTAGATTGACCATCTTAAGACCAATTTTTGCCAGATGCAAGCAGTGAGCGGGAGCCTTAAGATTTGATGATAATATTAACCCCAGATCTCTTATTTCGGTAACCATAGGTATTGCTGTATTTTCCATAAAATATTATTTTGCATGTTATTTTGCAGTTATTTTGCATGAAATCTGACAAAACCCCAGTATAAGAATTAACTTTGCCAGTACCAAACATCCTATTTTTTCAGGCGAAGAAAAGGGAGTTCTCGGCGGACTGCTCGGCGGCTTGTTTGGTGGAGGAGGAAAATCAGCCTGCGATTCCGGCACCTCCAATTCTGACAGCGGTAGCAGCAGCAGCAACAGCGGCTCTGGGCGTGGAAATGGGAAATCAAAAGGAGGTGGAGGACTTTTGGAAGGTCTCAGTGGCTTGTTTGGCGGGAAGGGTTAAGCTGAAGAAACTTTAAATTGTTTTGCATGAATTTCTGTTTTTGTAATCTTTTGAGAACTTTGTGTTGTGGATTGTAACCTATTGTGATTACAGTAAAGGATTTTTACATCTATGCTGTTTTGGCGTGTTTAGTAAAGCTTATGTAAGAGTTTGTTCCAAAGCAGTCCATGTTTATGTGATTTTGCTTAATTATTTTTCACATGTATATAGTATATAATTACTGAATTGCGTAACGAAACGAATAATTATCAGATTTCGCTGTTGATGAGCTTGGTCACATGTTAAATTTGTCACACCTACTTAGTTTTCAGTTTGAGTGGGGTTTTGGCCTTTTTATGAGACCCATTTACAAATGTTCATTGGGTTCCAGTTTTGTCAAAGCAAGAAAATCCAAAACTTTATTTATCTGAGAAGACATGTCACCAGACACAGGTGCTGAAGTGACAATTTCATTTCGTCACAGGAAAATCCGAAAACGAATTCTGAAATTGTTGATACCCTGCCACCATTGACCAAGTGCGTCTCACAGATTTTTCCTTTGAAAACATTGCGCCAAAAGCGGTCAGCGTTCTTGGAAGTTCTTTTTGGGGGTCTTGTTTGGCAATCTTAAGCCATGAAGAGCCATGACGCCATGGTTGAATTGTGCTATAAAATAATAGAGCCTGTTATCTAAATTAATTAAGTTTACATTTTTAACTATTTGTAGTATGAAACTGCCAACGATTTTAGTAGTGATCATTGTGCATTTTGCCCCCTCCACAGCTGTTGTTGGTCCATGCACCGGTAGGTTAATAGAATAACTAAATACATTTATTCAATTTTTACTATTAGTTAATGTTCACTTCAAAGGTTCACATTTTCCCTTCTGCCAATCTTAGCAAAACCTGGCGGGCAAACCTAAGCTACTTGAACGAATTGAACTAAGCATTAATCTTTTTGAACAGAAAGAGAAAGATTTGGGTAGAAAAAGAATTATTAATTAGGAACACTTGTTCAAATTAATGCGTAAATTTCAACTCGGTGCAAATTATTAATATTATAATGCCCGATTAAGCCAATCTTTAGGTGGTCCTTATTTTAGGCAAACCCCTTGGCGAAACCTGCACAAGAGATGACGATTGCTACCCTATGTTCAGTATTTGTCGGAAAAACAAATGCGTTTGCAGCGACAATTTCGAGGAAAAAGTGGTGGATCAGGAAAAGGAAATAAAGCGATGCGAAGCAGGTAACTTAAATTTTTTACCGTTAACTTAAAGTTTAGCTGAATTCGATTTGAATAAATTTATAAATTAAAATCAAATTATAGCTTTACTGACCATATAATTGCCATAGAAAATAACCGAGTTGTTCTACAAGAACGTCCATTACGTCCACCGCAATGGATGTGCTGTGGCTTCCCCTTGACAGTCTCGGTTATTTGCCCACGAGGATTTGAAATAGGGGCTAGAGCTTATTTTTTGCATACTGTATATGATCTATATCACTTAAAGCGCAGTAAGAAACCACTGTCTAATCAGAGGTTCAGGAATATTTAATCCTTCTGTGTAGAAGGTGTATAGTACTTTTATGGGTCCTATTTGTTATTTTTTGCTTATGTTACTGCTTTTATAGCGCCATTCGAATTGGAGGACAAATGCGACAGTAACTGCCGGCCTCCCTTTAAATGTAAGAAGAATGAATGCGTCTGTGATGGTGCTGACGATATCGATAGCGACGATCGATGCGTATTTAGTAAGTCAGAAAAAGCAAAATGCGGTGGAAAAAAAGTGTTAAAAATATATAAAAATTTGTATTCAAACTGTAGAACAAAGAAACGCCTTGGCGAAAAGGGTAGAAAAAAACTGTTAAATGTCCTAAAATTTTGCTTTGCACTGAGAAAGATTTTAACACCTTTACTTTTGTACAATTAAACACCTACAATTACAATAAATTAAATCAGCTAGATTAGAATTAACATTTTAATCTTAAAACCGATCACCAGCCTTGCAAATTAGACACGCGTTTTATTTGATTTGCCAACCAGTGGAATTTGTTGCATTGGGTGGCCAGGCTTTACCTAGATGCGCGGATGGTTGTAGCTTGGGGGTGCAAAAAAATATGCGGAAATATTAAATTTTAGATGGAGCGGCCGCGAAATGCTTAAAAGCTAAGGATTAAATTCTGACGTGTTTTAGAATGCAGATCTGGCGAAGAACTTCTAGGATTCGGATGTGCCAAAGGTGAGGACTTCCTGTTTACGGTTGTATAATATCTTCGTCAATTAACGCGCACCTACATCAAGATTATCTCTAGCTAAAGCTAGAGATTATCTTCAAGTTCAAGATTGACTTAGCTGTAGCTTATCTCTATGTCTGCGTTACAGATAATCTGCTGCACCAACCAAAATTAGTTCGAGATTATCCAATCTACAACTTAAGCTCGAGATTATCTCGGGTTAAGGATTAACCAATCAAATTCTGTTTTCGTGTCATGTGATGAACCGTTTCACCAATCAAGCTACAAGCTTTCTTTTGTTTTAAAACGTGACAATTTGAAATTTGAAAGTAATCTGTCGACTAGTGTTTTGAACGGCCTGGTAGACCCGGCCGGCGGCCGGCCGCCGAAAAAATGTCACCGGCTGGCCGCCGGCCAACGGCCGGACGGCCGGCCATTGGCCTTTCTTGGCGGCGGCCAGCAAGGCATATTTTTCAGCGTCTGAAGGCAATCTGAGCTGGAAAGTTGCAAAATATTTATATTATGCATTAGAAAGACAATGGAAACGGTTTTACTTTATATGTTTGGAAAAAGCTCACATCCAGTCTTGGATATATTTTGTAAACATTTGCTGCTCTGCTCAAATTAATGTGTTAACTACAAATATTTGTGTTAGGCCGGCGGCCAGCTGGCGGCTAAACGACCAGACGGCCAACGGCCGGCCGCCGGCCGAACCGCCAGACACTCAGCCGGGCCGGCCGGCGACAGGCCGCCGGCTTTCAGGCCGTTCTAAAACACTACTGTTGACTACAAAATGACGTTTACTTGGGCGGTGTCAGCCAGGAATATATTGTGTTTAACCATATTATCTAGTTTAAGCACATTTAAATAAGGATTGTTTGGAAAATCAAATACAGAGATATTTGACTTATGTATAAAACATATTTATTTATTTCTGCATATGTATAAAACTAAAATGTTTTTGAAAATATTGATATAATTTACCATTGTGTATTATTTAATTTACCATTGTAAAAGCACCTTGATAATTTTGGTGAGCTACATGGTGTTGATAAAGTATAATAATGTTTAAAACTTGTTGTTTAAATAGAAGAAATGCTCGATTTGCTCAATTCCAAGCATCTCTAGTGGAAATCTCGAGATTATCTTGACTTAATCCTAGTCAAGGGTAGGATTGAAATATCAGTAGTTGCAGATTATCCCGACCTCGCGATTATCTCCAGCTTTAGTTGGTGCAATGCTCTGTGAAGATAATCTCTAGCTAATCTTGAGTTAATCTCTAAATAATCTCAAGCTCGAGATTAAGTATCTCTTATGGTGCAATCCAGTGTAAATCAATTATGGTCATGGTCGCAATCAGGATTGAATACTTAGATAGCAGATAAAATTTTAATTATGTATTAAATCTTAAATTAAATTTTAAATTATCTTACATAATAATTTTTAGAATTTTCGGCTTGACAACTATAGCTGGGGCCCCCAAATTAAATCCAAATCTTAATGACTTTATTGCGCACCCTGCTGTGCCGATTCCAATTTGAAGTCTAATGGAGAGGTCAACTGGTGGTCAACTCTAATACAGTTTAAAGTGCAAATAGAGGGGGCCTATCAGTGAATATATATATAACGATAACAAATTGTAATGTTGTAAAACAAGGGACTTTTCAACTAAAGTGAAAATTTAACTGTTAGAACATGAAAGTTGATGCAAATAAAAATAATTTCCTTGAATTTCTATTTAGTGGTGTGTCAAACTCATTTGTTACGAGCAATTATAAGATAAGATGAATTTGCTGAAATTTACTCAAATTTTGAATGACTTGACTCTTTAGGAATAACTTTAGCACACGACAATAGAGATAATTCTATAGAAATGTAAAAGTAAAATAGTTTATATTAATCAACACTTTAAAGTTCAGTTTACGCTTTCACTTTTCAAGATTTAGCAGTTAAAGTTTCAGTTTAGATGAAAACTTGTTTTGCAACATTACTATTTGTAATCTTTATATAGTCACTGATGGGGGCCCCCTCTATTTCCACTTCAAACTGCATTAGAGTTGACCACCATTTGACCTCTCTATTAGACTTCAAATTGGAAACGGCACAGCAGGGTGCGCAATAAAGTCATTAATACTTGGATTTAATTTGGGGGCCCCAGCTATGGTCATCAAGCCGAATTTTCCCGTTGATTGCTTGGAGTCGGCGTGTACTGTTTTAATCGAATCACACCTTGAAAGCATTTGGCTGTATTTGAATGCACATCTGAATGCGATACTGGAATGTCCCTGCACTGCTCAAAATTTTAGAAAGATCAGCTCGTGCAGAAATGAATGTACTTAAAATATCTAAAAAATAGAAACTTTAAGGTTTAGCATCCTTTAATGTAGTGATTGTGATCACACGCTTGTGTTTGAATAATGTGGTGGGTACTACCTATACTGCTCACTGAAATTTGAAGCAATTATACCAACTTTTGACATTTCGGGACTAACTTGCTTAGAGCATTCACTGCAAGATAATTTAAAAGCTGCATCGACTTCAGGACGTCTGAAAAGCTGACCTGACACAACATGTTAACCTCAAGATATCATTGTTGTGAGAAATGTAGGTCCTGTCTGAAGTTTTGACGGTTTTTTGTCTTATTTTCAGTTTCCCATTTCGGCGACCGCTGCGTTTCCGATGAGAACTGCAAGGATCCATTTACCGTTTGTTCCAGCAGAATTTGTCAGTGTGCACCCGGCGCCAGGCAACAGGGAACCAAATGTGTACCAGGTAATGTAGCTGCTCAATCTTACCTATTAGTATACTGTAATGACACGCAGAAAGTGTGGACATGGAGTAGCACAGTTTGTTGAGGGATATAAATTGAAAAAAACATGTTTAACTGACAGCACCTAAAGGTTAGATTAAGGTTAAGTTAGGTTAGTTAAGTTTAGTTTAGTTAGGTTAAGTTAAGTTAAGTTAGTTATTAAGGTTAGGTTTAACCTAAAGGTTAAACAGCATACACAGGTTTCGCGAACGCGAAGAAACGAATTTGTCCAGAGTGACTCCGTGTAGTTATGCATACGACGTAACGATTGGTCGATTGAGACTACTAAAGTTAGAAGAAAACTTTACAACTGGTACTTGAGTGACAAACGCTGCCAAAATTATACAGTTCCAGGAGTCTGCTCTTCTCTTCTTGACTAAAACTGAACCCTTCACTTACGGAAAAATCGAGCCCTTCACTTCCGGAAAATCTAAAACTTCACTTTCGGTTTTGCTAATTATTGCTCTGATGAAACTAGAAAACTTTGCACATGCCGTCAATCCATCCTTTCTCAACGTCATCTGTTTCTGCATTTTTAACTTCGGCTTAGTCTTAGGTTTATGCTTAGTCTTAAACATTATGTTTCAGTATGCCCCAACGGCAGCGTGCCCAGCAAATCCTGCCGACGGCTGTTCGACGGTCTGCCCACGCTGATCGATCAAGTGGACAAATCCGATACCTGTCCGCGCGGACAGCAGTGTGTCACTTTCGGCAACCCACCGCAAGGCTTCTGTTGCCCAATCAGCTGCCCGTACGGCCAGCCCGTCAGCCGGTCCTGTGAAAACGGGGCCAGCAACCCCTGCGATGAGAGCACCCATATGTGCTACCGACTGCAGACCCCGATGGCACAGAATGTGCTCTGTTGTCCGCGCCCCTGTCGGGAGCCCAATCCTTTCTACCATGACGGGAAGTGCTGGCCCCGCTCCTTTCTGGGCGGCTACTGCGTGGACGATGTCCAGTGCGACGGGGGGACGTCCATGCAGTGCCGTAACTTCGAATGCGTCTGTCGGTCGGGCTACAAGGCGCGGAGCGGTGCCAAGTTTCCCACCTGCGAACTGGTGTGCTCCAGTGGTGTGGGGGTTGGCGATAAATGCGAGCCCACCTCCAAGCGAGGTGGGCCCTGTAAGGCCAGTCACCAGTGTCCCAGTGGGCTCTACTGTATCAGCGGGCGATGTGACTGCCCCTGTGGCTATGAATTCAACAAAAAATCGTGTATCAAAAGTGAAAGTAAGTGTCAAGTGTGTAGGCTTATAGTGGGTGATTTCTAAAATTAAAATTAGAATTGCCGGTACAAATCAAGAGATGAGAGATTGCTATTAATTGGTTAAAATAGTTAAACTCATGCCTCAATATTTAAAGCCACATATACATAAGTTAAAAGCTAATGATGCTTTGACTCTGTTGCGTCCTAATTTGTTTTGTAATTCTTTGTCACCACTTTTAGTTGCATCAAAGCTCCCGAAAGATTTCGATGGTTTGGTGAAAATCATTGGAGGAATCTTTGGACCGAGAAAGCTGAAACTTTTCTAAATCTCTCATTAATTAATTTGATAAATCATGTCTTGTATTTTGCCGTTTTCCCGGCAAGGATTTGAATGAATATGTTGTGTTAACGGGATAGTGTTTTAATTCAAAACTATGGCATCAATACAATACCTAATCCTAATCTATATTCACATGGTCATGCTTTAAAAAAGCTCAAAAAATCCAGCATACATGCCCTGATTGAATAGAGCTGGCTATAGCTGGGCATCGTGGACTGACCGGTTACAAACAAAACAATTTTCAAAACTGCAAATTGCAAATTGCAAAACTGCAAATTGCACTGCAAATTGCAAACTGTCACTGCAAATTCTGTTAGCATTCGACCATTAGACTCATGCAGGCCACGCAGACTCAGAAGAAGATAGTCAGATTTTTAAAGCAATAAGAGGCGGCCGAATTTTTCTGATCACAGTTGCGGTATATCTTTTCTTTTTTCAGAGTTATATATCGCACTGGAAGCTAGGCCTATGATGCTTTTTCAGTAGTTAAGAGACGTCCATTTTAACAAGAGTATATAATGAAGAGTGGGAAGCTTGGCTCCTCCTAATAGAAACGGGCTGCCAGATGCTCGACACATTAAGAACGACGTCTCCGGGGGTCCCACTTACCATTGTTCATCAGGTGTTTATATGTGTTTGAACCAAAACGCATCTGATTTGCTAATCGCCTACCTTATGTTAAATTTGCAAGTAATAAGTGGCCCCAGAGATCTCAGGGGGATACAAACACATGATGAACAATGGTAAGTGGGCAGTTGGGCACCATTTCGGCCTTAATGTGCCGAGCATCTAGCAGCCCGTTTCTATTAGGAAGAGTCGAGCTTCCCACTCTTCTTCATTATATACTCTTGATTTTAACTATTTTCGTCGGTCATGGGTCACACCTGCAAAAAAGTGTTATATCCTTTTCTGGATCTAGCTAGACTACAGCTTACTACTTATAAATTCTACTATTTGAGCAACACATTGACAAGTTTATCAGAAATGTCAGTTTGGTCCAATCTCATAAATCTTCTTTTATCCTGGATCAAGAGGGAGGAAGAGCACGATCTCAGCGGGTCAGTCGAATGAGTCGGTGTGACCTTGACTCATCGGCGCACCCGTTGGGCTTTCCATTGGCACCTGAGATGATCGCTCTGAAATAGAAAATAGAGATGTTGCAGGCACTGAAACTGAAACTATTTTCGTTCACAGACCGAAACTGAAACTGAAACTGAAATTATCTTGGATCGCCGACTATTTAAAACTTAAATTGGAACTGAAAATCGGTTACTGAAACAGCACTGACAGAAAATAAATCTTGCTATACACGAAAGCCTGAAAGGATGAAATCAGCGTAATAAAACCCTGACATTTATAATTTATTATTTATTTTATTTATTTATTTATTTATATTTACGTTACCTTCAACGTCAGATAATAACATTTCCTGAATGAGATTATCAGCCATGGCAAAACCGAAAACGGTGGCAATATGAACACTTTCAACCACCAGCTTACTGATTCCCTGGAATCAGATAGAAATAAAAATCAATAAATAAATGAAAATTAACAAAATTATCCATTAAAAATTTACCTATATTTTTATTATTTTTCGTAGCCAAAATATTGCATAATTATTTAGTGATGATTTTTGAATTTTTATGTTTTTGGTTACCTGCAAACTGGGTATCAGTAGTAAGAGTTTACTAAGTCGACCTCGAGAGCTCGTCGGTTTCTCTAGTACATATCCTTCCAATGCTGTTAAGAGAAGTTCTCGCATTTCTCGCACGGGCTCCTTCTGTTTCAGACCTTTGCTATCTGAAATCGAAATTCAAACAGATAAATTAAAAATCCAAAAATTTCTAAACGTAATTCACATAATATAGAACGAAAACGTAAATAATTTGTAATTAATCAGTTTGTATGAATGATCATTAATTAATCAATTTGTCGTATACTTTAACATCTTATTTTAATTTTGATTTATTTAAATGGCTGTTTACATGCAGAGAATTTTCTGGCAACCTAACAATTTTTCAAAAGTATATTACAGTACTTCCATTGTACAATTCAGACAAACAAGAAACTAAGTGCCGCTTAGTGCACGGAATGCAAATAATTAGTTAATTAACTAAGCTAATTAATAATAGTTAGTAGTGAGCTAATTACAAGGATTAAAGAAGATCACTGCTTTTAGTGACACAAATTCTTCTTCGTCCAGTTGCAGTTCCTTCATCGGGTCAACTAATTCGTCCAAGATCCTCTCAACTACATGTCTAAAATGAAATAACTTTACAGAAAATAATTGGTAAATAGTGGCTAAATAATTAATTCAAGAAATGATGGATAAGTAATTTAGAAATAACGCAAATACCACGAAAATTACTGATTGATGCTGAAAAAATGATAATGAAGAAAATGTTGATTCTTTCAATATCAAAATTCTTAGATAATTTGAACAATTCAGGGCAAAGTTGCAGGCCAAGTTCAAAACTCTAAGACAAAATTTCAGTTCATATTCAAAATTTCAATTCGAATACAAAATTTTACAGCGAAGTTTCAAAGTAAAAATTTAGCTGAACTATAATCGCAATAACGAATTTGCCAGTAGCATGACCCCGATGGTACTAAAGCACAGTTTCTGCATTTCCGAAAAAAATTATGGTTCAATAATTTGAATAATTTTTTAAAACAAATTTTATGTTCAATAAATTTTATGTTCTCGACAGTATAAGACTCATTATGGCTGTGCTTACGTAATGTCCTGCCAGTGTGGACTTTGACCTCTGCCTATCCATGTCTCGTTACTGAGAATAAGCATATCCTTATAGAGTAGTGATCTTCTCGCCACAGTTAGCATTAGATGAACTGCGGCATACGCCCGAAGTAGCACGACCTAGAAACGAGAAAAAGATTAGGACAAACTAAGGACTGGTTCACACTAGCGCACAGGCACAAGAAATAGTAATTCCCTTCATTTAGATTTAATTTGGTTAAATTTAAATTATTCGATTAAAAGTTTTGCCAGTACTTGATCATCCATGGCAAGGGATGGAAACGGTGGGACCATTTTGGCCCATTCTACGAGCAGGAGCAGCTGTTGCTTAATTGAGTCGGTGATGTCAGCCATATCGGCCGGATGTCCGGAGTGGGCCTCTGGCTTCGTGGTACTGGCACATTGGATCACAGAGTTTCGCAACTACAAACAATCGAAGAAACATGAAATAAACTTTAATATTCCTCAAAACCTTTAACAGTCGTAAATAGATATAAAAATTGCCACGTATAACAAGCTGACTTAAATTAGAGGCAGGCCGAGAAGCCGACAGGTCTGATAGTCCGATCCATACATGTGCTTCCTCCCCAGACCTGGAGCTTACCCCCCCCGAATCCGTTTCTTCCGGTTATTTTTGGCAAAAAACCGGAAAATTCGGTTTCGCCGCTGCTCACCCACCCAAAATTCTGGTCCGACCCGATAGTCAGTGCTTTGAGTCACGCCAGCCACAAAGCTTTCTCACATCCCCTTGAGCAGCGGACTAATCCTATGTCTAGCCAACCTCTGTTGAGGATTAAGCGCTTACTTAAGAAGATAAAAATACAGACTCTAAGATGCAATCCACCTAGTTATTGTTGCTATTAGTTAGTTTAGTTGATATCAACTGTGTTAGCCAAGTTTATTCTGATTCTTTGGATCCTTAACTTCATCAGGTTATGGGCCCAGAGTGCTAATCTGGCCCTCTACCTTTCCTCGTTTCCCTCATAGTCCTGTTTGTGGTTTGCCATCGCAATCACACAGTATGGCTCAAGGATCAGCGAAAAGCCATTTGGGGATTGACAAGCTCAATGGAAATAACTTTCCAATATGGAAATTTAAGATGCAAATGGTTTTAGTCGACAAGGACTTATGGGGTCATGTGGACGGGTCTGAGGTTCTACCGGAGAATGCAGGTGAAAACGTCGTGAGGGAATTTACAAAGAAGGCTAACAAAGCGCTAGCAACAATCGCATTGGGTTTGGAAGACAATCAGATCTTCCTGGTAAAGGCTGCCCGCACAGCAAAGGATGCCTGGGATGCTTTAAAGAATCATTACGAAAAAAGGTCGCTTTCTAATAAACTGTATCTCAGGAAGAAGTTATTCCGTTTGGTCATGGAGGAAGGAGAAGATATGATAACACATATCAACAAGGTCAAGGATTAGGTCAAGGATTTGTCCGATCAGTTGGCTGCGCTGGATGCGCCGCTGTCCGAAGACGACTTGGTAACGACTTTGTTGGCAAGTCTGCCCGATTCATATAGCTATCTCATAACAGCGTTGGAATCTAGAACTGATGAACTTACTCTTGACTTTGTGCAAGCACGTCTGTTTCATGAAGAGTCTAAAAGAAAGGAAAGCCAAACAAAGGATTCATCTGAAAATGAGCATCCTGAAAAAGCTCTTCTGCTTAAAAGACCTGGAAATCAACAAGGAAGGCGAGAAAGACCAACCAGAAAGATTATCTGCTACATTTGTAATAAGCCCGGTCATATTGCCAAAGATTGCTGGCATCGCAAGAAACCTACAAAATATTTTCCCAAGCGCAAAGAACAAGCAAGAGTGGCGGAACAAAGTGATAACGAAACTGATTCAGGAAATGAAGCTTTTGTCGTTGCAAAGAATGAAGAATCCGCCATGTCTGCAAAAGCCAAAGATGGAATGACGAGTCAGTGGATTCTGGACTCAGGCGCGTCCCAACATATGACTTTTAGAAAGGACTGGTTTATCAAATACGAAACCTTTGATAAACCAGATTTGGTGACTCTGGGTGACGGCAACATTGTTCAGGCCTTGGGAAAAGGGGACGTTTCGGTGTGTCTGAATGTCCAGGGAAGACACAAAAACATAACATTTAAAGATGTCTATTTGGTTCCTAAATTGACTATGAATTTGTTTTCGGTACGGGCTGTTACAAACCGGGGCAAGTTGGTGAAGTTTACAGGGTCGAGGTGCTTTATTTACCAAAATGGAAAGCTGTTGGGGTCTGGCTCTGTTAGAGGAAAACTGTATTATTTAGACTGTAGTGAACTGCATACAGCAGCAACTGCAGGGGTTAATAGTGTTGAACTTTGGCACAAACGCATGGGACATTTGAATGAAAGAACACTAAAATTGATGTATAAGAATAAAACTGTTAAAGGTTTGTCACTAAATCCAAAAGACAACGGTGTGTCCTTGTGCGAAGGCTGCGTCAAGGGCAAAATACATAAAGAAGCATACCCCAAATCTAGCCAGTCAGAGGTCAAAGAAGTCTTAGACCTAGTGCATAGCGATGTGTTTGGCCCGGTTCAGACCGAGTCCATTGGAGGCTCGAAGTATTTTGTAACATTCATTGATGATAAGTCCCGGTTTTGCACTGTGTACTTTATGAAAAAGAAAAGCGAAGTGCTCAACAAATTCAAGGAGTTTGAAGCTGCCGTAAAGAATCAACAAGGAAAAACTATTAAAACTTTACGTTCTGATTGCGGGGGTGAATACTTTTCTAAAGCATTTGAAGAATTTTGCAAATTGAAAGGTATCACTCACCAGCATACGGTACCTCACTGCCCTCAGCAGAATGGTATCGCAGAAAGAATGAATAGAACTATAGTTGAAAGTGCAAGAAGTATGGTACATTCTGCAAATCTACCAAAGTGTTTTTGGGCGGAAGCAGTGGCAACAGCGGTATACATTAGAAACCGCTGTACATCTTCAGCTACAGCAAGCAAAACTCCGTTTGAGATATTCAAAGATATTGTTCCAAGTGTGGCACACTTTAAAGTTTTCGGCTGTGCAGCCTATGCGCACTTACGGAAAGAGTCCAGAGAAAAGTTTGACTCAAAGGCGATAAAGTGCCGATTTGTTGGGTACGCTGAGCGTTCAAAGGGATATCGTCTGTACAATTGCCAAAGCAAAAAGATATTCCTCAGCCGTGATGTAGTGTTTCAAGAAAATGATAATGAAACAAAGAACTCTCATGTCCAGTACGAAAGTTCGACTGATTCTGAAGAAGAGGCAAATCATCGTTTTCCAGTCAATGATGATAATACTCCGGAAGACAATGCCCCAGAAGCCCCAGAAGAAAATGTTCCCGAAGAAGTTGTGACAATAAATCCCCGGCGATCATCCAGAAATAGAAGATCTCCCGAAGAGTGGCGTGACAAAAAGCCGTGGTGGAAAGTTTCTGATAGAATGGTGGACAGATCGGTTCACTATGCTTGTTTCTCGGGTGAAATAAATGAACCAACAACGATCACCGAAGCTCTTGATAGCGAATACGGGAAGGAGTGGGAAAAGGCGGCACAAAGTGAGCTTGACTCACTCCACGAAAATCAGACCTGGGTGCTGGTAAAGCTTCCTAAAGACCGAACTCCCATTGGGTGTAAGTGGGTATTCAGGGTGAAATATAAGGCTGATGGGGACGTTGAACGGTTCAAAGCACGTCTGGTGGCTAAAGGTTTCACTCAACAATTTGGTGTTGACTACAGTGAAACCTTTGCCCCAGTTGCCAAGTTCACTTCAGTTCGAGCAGTTTTAGCTCTGGCTGTGCAACTTGGTATGGACATCCATCAAATGGATGTAACTACCGCGTTTTTGTACGGTAGCTTGGATGAAGAAATATACATGGATCAACCACCCGGTTTCGTACAATCTGGCAAAGAAGAATATGTGTGCAAGCTGCAGAGAAGCCTGTATGGGCTCAAACAGGCGCCCCGATGTTGGAACTTAACCATAGATCACCATTTGTGCGAAGCTGGTTTCAGGAAGGCAAAGACAGATCCATGTGTTTACTACAAAAGAAACGAAGCTGACTTAACTTTAATAGTTCTCTACGTGGACGACCTGTTGGTTATCACAAGTAATCCAGAAGAAATGGCTGGAACCAAGAATATTCTGCATACCAGATTCAAGATGAAGGACATGGGCCAAGTTCATTATTATCTTGGCATGCAAATCAATTACGACAAGGATAAAGGCATACTTTTCCTGCATCAGGAAAGATACCCTTCCAAGATTTTATCAAAGTTTGGGATGGAAAATGCAAACAAACCCAGTGCATATTCCCCAAGAACCTGGCACAAAGCTGGCTAAAGCGGATCCTGAATCTTCAAACCTGTTCGAGGACACCACGGCCTACCAAGCACTTACTGGTGGATTACTGTATGCAGCAATCGCCACCAGACCCGACATAGCAGGACCGATTGGAGTGATGTGTCAATTTAATTCCTGCCCATCCCAAGTCCATTGGTTAGCACTTAAGCGAATCCTTCGCTATGTCAAAGGAACCCTTACATTAGGGATATGTTATGAAAGAACTGACTCTGTATTATCTAGAGGACTGCTTGAAGGGTATTCAGACTCGGATTGGGCTGGAAACATTGACGATCGCAAGTCTACGTCAGGGTTTGTATTTAAGATGGCAAATGGGCCTGTAAGTTGGAGCAGCCGAAAGCAATCCACTGTGGCACTGTCAACCGCAGAGGCGGAGTATGTGGCGCTTAGCACAGCGACAAAGGAACTGTTGTGGATCAGAGGATTTCTGAACGAGTTGGGTTTTACCCAGCTTGAACCTACTACCATATATGATGACAACCAAAGCTGCATCGCCTTGGTCAAGAACCCTATTGCCAACTCCCGCACTAAACATATTGATATCAAATATCATTTCATTCGGGAGAAAGTGGAAGCAGGGGACATTAAAGTTGTTTACTGCCCGTCCAGCGAGAATTTGGCTGATATCTTCACCAAACCGTTGCCCAAGACCAAATTCGTGGAACTGCGCGAAAAACTTCGGATTAAACAAAGTTGCGCTTAGGGGGGAGTGTTGAGGATTAAGCGCTTACTTAAGAAGATAAAAATACAGACTCTAAGATGCAATCCACCTAGTTATTGTTGCTATAATAAAGTATAGTTTAGTTGCATGATCAACTGTGTTAGCCTACAGTTTATTCTGCATTCTTTGGATCCTTAACTTCATCAACCTCAGCACCAGCTCTAGCCAACACAGCTGTCCATCCTTAACTGGTCGATGAATGGGTACAACTGTGGAAAGAACGGAAGCTAACTGTTCTGGCGTTAATGCTTGATGGAGGGCTGCCCCCCTCTATGGATGTAAGCAACATTTGAGTTGTCACTCCTCGACTCGGGCTGAAAATCCGGAGATAATAACTGGCACTCTATAAGCTTCTGTATGTTAGAGTTCTCTCCGGGGGGGGGGGTACTTTACCATTTACCTTTACTTAAGTCACCTTCAAGCTAATTTCCTATTTCTCTGTGACGTTGTATGATGGCGATTTTTGCTTCAAATTAAGGTAACGCTATCATTAAGGCATCTTTATGTCAAAGATCAAACGTGAATCTAATTCTGTAGTTTTCCATTCGATTTAAGATTGTAAACTTGTGCGCAGTAAGTGTGATCAAAGATTGTCAAAGGTATTGCTTTGATTGTGTAAGGTCTGTTCACATTCCTTTTTTCTGCTGAGGAGGGAAACTGATTTGCAAAAATTATTATTGATAAGAACTCCATATTGCTGCAAGTAAAAGCATTTCTAGTTTTTGCATCTTTGTCTGTTTGCAGCACTTTTACTGTCGCCCAGAGAAGCAACCCTAGATGTTTTCGCTCGTAAATTGGGACTGTTAACCCAGTCTAGCACATTATTTTGACTGGGCCGAAATCTGGACCAGGACAACAACTGAATAAACAAATTTAGGGGTCAAATTCCCCAGATCACTATCACTCTATTGCTCCAAAAACAGTCATAATCAGCTGCTGTACCCACCTGAGCGCATTGCTGCTCAGCGTTGAGCAATAGGTCTATACTGGAATTGATACTGGTAGATACCACAGACCCAGATCGTCGAGTAGCGATTCTGTCTCGCTCGTTTTGGACAGCTGAAAAATTAAAAGTTTAAGGAAATAAAATAAAAATGATAAACAATTGCTCGGGTTTGGCTTGTTTGATAATCTTTCAACGTTAATAGGTAACTTTCGCTTAATTTACTCAGTATTCAGTATTAACGCCTTACTTTATCCCCAAATTTTTTTATTATTGCATTACTTTTTCAAGTCAAATTCCCAAATTTTCAACACTGGAAACAACAGACTGTAAGTAAAACTTAATTAACCATTTAAATTATTTAAATATTTATCGCTTTAAATTAAGTTGTTCCTTTACTTTAAAAAATTTCAGGAGTTGTAGTAGAAACTAAGAAACAAGGAAATAAAAAACAAAATTAATGAAAAAGAATGAAAGTTAATAAAATTGCAAATATACACAACCTTACATTACAACTTAGAGAAAAATAATTTTAAATGAAACAAATTTATTTCTAATTGCCAATTAGAAATCTATTTCCAGAAATCGTTTCGCACCTTCCGTTTTCATCCCAGCTTCTAGGCATTTCCTAAATCGACAGTAGCGGCAACTGTTTCGATTATCCTTATCCATGACGCAGTTTCGAGCGAATCGACAAATATATCGATCCTGCTGTTTACTCCGTACCGTACGCCGAAAAAATCCTTTACAACCATCACAAGAGTTGGCACCATAATGCTTTCCGGTGGCTTTATCCTGGCAAATCGCACATTGGCCCGCTAAATAATCAAACTCGTCTAATCGCATATCGGTCTGTGAAACAATGGCCGTTTCGTTAAAGTATTGTCCATTCATTAAACTTCCAAAAGTGACACGTTCAATGGAGCTGTGTGTGGTAGGTAGCTAGTTAGGGTAAACAACAATAAGGCGGCCCTTTGTATGCAAACATTGCCGACATTTTGCAGCCCACAACGTAAGCGCTTCAGAGTGCAGAAGATGCGTGCAAACCCCACAGTCTAGTACTGTAAAGATGTACTGGTGCTGGCGTTACTGTTATCTCCTTTTGTTACTACAGGGTACACTCTCTGTGTGACAAGTTTCAAAGGGCAAAATCTGTATAAACTGTGTCATCATTCACTTGTTTACCAGAATCCAACTTTTCTACCGAGCTACCTGCTTGACTGTATGTACCAGAATTGTTTACAACTCTCCCCAGGGTTCACCTGTGCTTCTGCAATCTTTTGCGGGCACGCAAAGCTTGCCAAATGCACGTGGACTTTAAGCCAAACACGAGCTTCTTTAAGTTTGCCGAAACAGTGGGTACCTACTAAAGGGATGATGTAAGTTGCGATTCAAACCCGATAAATAGAAAGGCAACTGTTGTATGAATTATGAAACCAACCCGAAGCTGAAAGGGTATTTAAAAGCTGGAGGCTGAAATGCTCTGTACCTCTCGTGTGTAGAAGGTTACCAGAGTCACGTTTCGTACTATTCTCAATAGAAAACTAATTTGAGAGTGCATAAACGGGTGGCCGGAAGGTAAAACATAAGCCAAAATGTCGGTTTAAACACTGCGTTGCTAAACGTGTGTTGTGTTTATATGCTAATGAACTAAAAGGAATCTCACCGGACGTAGCAGGTACGGTAGCTGTAGTAACCAATCACGTTCATTTTAGTTCATTCGCATATAAACCCACCGTTAACAACGCAATGAGGGACCCCACTTTAATTTTGTCTTGATGTAAGCGATTAGCTTATAAGATTTGTTTTAGTCCAATCGAATACATGGGCAAACAAAGCTAAACGTTACCAAACCCGAGATTTCGGCCTTAATGTGTCGAGCATCTCGCAAGCTTATTCTGTTATAAAGAGCTGAGTGGCTCACTCTTTCTGTAACAGACTTGTCGAATTCGATTTGTTTAACGACCCTGAAAACCACTACAAACAACGGGAGCTGTTCATTTAATCCGAGAAAAATATTTCTCGTCTGCCCATGGTTCCCCAACTCCGAATCAAAAAGTACGAAAAACTCAAATTTAGCAAAATAAAATACGGATATTTAATACACAGCGTGGTCATATGTCCACACTCGTTCACACCTAAGTTTAGCTCAATTGAGGACTTAAAAAAATGAGTAGCTTTCTACACAGGATTCGTTTACAAACCGTTATGACAAATAATCTTGTAATTTGGCAAGATTTTGCCAAATTACTAAATGGCAAAAATTGAATTTTTCGGGTTTGGAGAAATCACTTTTCACTGAAAACCCGTAAGAAACAACTTTTACTTGAGGCATGAACTCACTGAAAATTCAAGTCAAATTTAGGAAAGCTTTTTCGGTAGATTCCATTTCCCTTGAAGGTTCCCTTCCCTTAGGTCCACCCATAGCGGCTAGCAATGAAGTTTAATAAAGATTCAAATTAAAATTACAAATTAAACATATTACTTAATCAAATTTAATTGTCACTACAGAGAGTTGTAAGCGGGTACCAATTTCGGCCCGCTACCCGCCCCACTACCCGCAAAGTGGTACCCGCCCCGCCCTGCCCCGCTACCCGCGGCCCGCAGGACACAAGGTACCCGCAAAATATCCGCAAAAAAATTCAATTTCCCTCATTTCTAATATAATTTTTTGTAATGTTTTGGAGTAGTTACCATGTTTTCCAGAACAAATTAGGCAAGAAGTGTTTAATTTTTATTAATTTGTGCTTTTGAATACTAGCGCATCTATTTTACAACTGCGCTGTATATAATTATAAAATGCTTGATTTTTGAGCTTTTCTTTCTTTCCTGGACCCTGACTTTTACTAGATTTTGCACTTCAAGTAATCGAAACTAAAAGTGTTAGTAGGTACATACTTTTATTGATTTGAGGCGGGGATTCCTTTTGGGCACGTATTGTTGGTTTACGGCCCAAATCAAGATGAAATTTGATGAAACTTTCCAAAATAAGTTCTTTTAGCGCTCTAACACTCTTAGCGCAATTCTGCTTCAACAATTCGGCATTTCCATTCAGGACATTTTTTACCAATTTCTGGTAGTTGGTCAGCAGCTACATAGAAATGACGATATTCATGTATTATATAAAACAGTTTATGAAAAACCAAAATTAGTTTCATTGTTATCATTAAGAAGAGAAATTTTCAGCTACATTTGAATGGCTTCATAACTCCAAGTAATGAATGAGTAACAGCGGTTCAAAGTTAATGTCTCCAAAAGACCACCTTAACCTGAATGATTAACAATCATAACCAACAGCAAACAGCACACAAAATGCTCAACAAAACGTTCGAAATTTAATGCAGGGCAACTTCAGGTATGCGTAAATTGTGCACATTTGTTTTCGAAAGTATAGTTGTAAATTTCAAAATTGTTATGAAATTAGCTTTGACCAGCCAGAACATCTCATGGGCACTCGAGGTCCCGGACACTCTACATTGACAAACTTTAGTCATTCTGAGACCAGTCGGTCCTGGAACCCGCGAGAGTCTGCAACTGGTCCCGGAACCGGACCCGGACGGGTCAGGTTAGCGTCTATTTTTCCAGGACCGCAAAAATGTTCAATATTGGAAGGAACTTCTTAAGGTGGTGATTCCTTTTGGAGACAGCTTGCATACTAAATGCTCCACAATAGCAGGAAAAATTTTGTCGTGTTTTTGCAAAAACCAATTTTAGATGATAGCAGACGACAGGGAACGAAACTTTGCACACAAATGCTTGGGACATTTACACAGACTGTTTTCAGGATTTTGAGTTTGGTAATTGGTATTATTGTTAAGGGCAATAAGTATGCAAAAGGTTTCCTGAATTTACTGACACAAACGTGCAACTTTAATAAAAGCAAAGCTTGAGTGCTTATATAAGAAAGCTTGTCATAAAAGTGCCAGATGAAACCGTACTCGACTTTCCTGAATCACATTACAGGAAGAAAGAGTAACGAGTTTAAATAGTATCGTTGAAAAATATCAGGAATCAAAGAACGAGAAGTCGCATAGAAGCAAATTTGTGAAGAAATTTCGGTTAAGCCTTTGAATTTGCTTCCTGTTACGTTTCTTGTCTAAATTGTTCAAGGCAAAAACTGCAAAATACCTGCGAAATACCCGCGCGGGCCTGCGGGTAGGCCTGATTTCCAATACCCACGGGTACCCGCGAGCACCCGCGGGCACCCGCGGCCCGCTTACAACTCTGCTACAGCACTTAAGAAGTCTCTGAACTATCACCTGGCGTCTTTCCCCTGGAATCAACCGGGCTGGCCGGCGCTGATTGGCTGCCTCCAAACAGCTGCACCTGAGACTCAGCACTGGCCAACAGCTGGGCAGTCGTGGGGGCAATGGCGCCTTCCAGACCCAGGGTCAAGCCGGCTGGCAGCTGGCCCAGGTGTGCGTTTAGCTGGGCCGGGGTCAGCTGGCCAGGTACATGGATTCGAAACGCACTTTGTGATCCGCCAAAGTACGCTGAAATCAAAGTAATAATCACTGTTTGTTAAAAATAAAATAAGATCAATAATTAAATAAATTTTGGAAAACAGCTTCACATTGGTTTTTACTGGTTTAATTTTATGTCCAATTTGTACAAGTTCATTAATTAACTGGTAATTAAAAGTTCCATACTGTAAATACATTTCATATGCAGATAGATTGCCAACAGAATATAATGAAGTGTGTAACCCCATCTGTAAGCTAGGATAGGATAGGATAGGATGTTTTTAATCTTGTAGCCGTTTTATTTATATAGAAACCTTTAGTTCTCAACAAGTTCTCACTTAACTAGAAAATGAATGCTGTTTGCTATGAAAGTTTAATCAAAAAATTTCCGGGTCGGGACCGAAAAATAGTTCTGCCAGGTCTACTTTTAATATGGAATTATGCCATAGTTTTACTAATTGAGATGTCCCATCAATTAATTCACTGAAGCATTCAAATATTAAATCTCGAAGCACATAGCAAGGTAAACAACAATGAATCATCGGGAAACATCGTAAATTGACTGGCAAACTTTGTAACTGATATTTAAGTCCGGCATCCCTGTAAGAGACATTTTGACGACAATGTTTAAACCTATATCATAAAATAGGACGAAATTTGGTCCTTACCCTGTGGCCTTTGGACGTTGTACATGAAAAGTTACACACTGTGCTTAAAAGCTTACACCTATGCTTCCACAAAACACCTTAAAATGGCTGAAAACCTAAGCACCGTGTAAACGCGATAAATGCTAGCGTGCAAGCTGCTATAACACTTCTACAATACGTTTGCTATAAAATTTGTGCCTTTACGTTTTTATCAATTTTTGCACAAAATTGCGCTGGTGTTCAAGTTACCAGTTACAGCCTAATATCTTTTTGCAGCTTATCAACCGCTTTGCGACCAAACAGCAAACAAAAGAAATGTGACCAAATTTAGAGTTTTAGTCTTAAACTGATAGTGAAAGTGTAAATCTTTGTCAGAATTAATCGCTTTTCGGGGTCACGGGTGCTGACAAGACTTTACAACAAATTAAAACTATCGGAAATGTTTTGACTAAGCTGGGCAAAAGTTAGGCAATACGTCATAAGTATATATTTTTGATTTCAGGAGTATGCTTGTTGGGAGAGCAGACATTTTGACTCCAAGGTTGAACTAAGGCCTACTATATATTTAAAGTTAAACCTATACAAGATGTAACTTAAACTGCTGTGATGGTTGTATGGGTAAGGTAGGTTAGATAAGATAGACATGGATGGAACTAACGGATAGCCAAAAATTCCTAAGCAAAACATTGAATTCAGAATTTAAGTGAAAGTAAACTCTTTTTGTGTTCCTTTTGTTTCATTCCAGGAAAAGTGACTCATTAATTTATATCAATTGAATAGTTTTTGTTTTCACCAAAATATATAAAAAAGTTACTCAAAAGTGTAACCCTCTAGCAAAAATTGGACCAATATGGGTGGCGACCGGCACCAGAGCATAAAGCTGCATGTCTTAGGAAACCTCATGACCTGCTGCATTTGGTTGCTCCAAACCATTTTCTTCCAGCTTGTTCCTGGAAATTTTTATTTTTGAAAGGTTTCCTAAAACTGAAAGTTTTTCAAATTTTGACAAATACCATTGCATGACAACAAATTATAAAAGCGGTTTTCTGAAGCAAAAGAAGCAGGTTTTGGACTTGGGGCAGGCAGTCTGGCACGGCTGAGTGTCTGTCGATGTCTGTAGTCCGGTCCCAGCTAATTTTATAAACTAAATCCAAGACTAAATGTTTATCAATAGAAATATATAGAGTAAAAACCGTTTCCACTGTCTTTAAGTCCTTGTAATGCATAACATAAAAAGTTGTAGCGGGGCAAGTACCTGATTCTACGTACAAGCACCGTTACCACACCCGAAACCTGACGGATGCGGAGACCGTACACAAATAGACAACGAACCGACTACAGGAGACGGTCGGGACAGCCTCGCCAGATGTAATTCGGGTAGAAACCTGCCCTAAGTGAAGAGATGCCTCCTCACTCTCACTAATATTGGATTCGAACAGGACCTACCTACCTAGCAGGAGCTCAGTAGACTCACGCCTAATTAAATAAAGTAGCAACAGATTTAATAAAAGGAAACAACAAATATTATTATATAAAGATAATATAAGACAGTTATGGGCCGGGCCCTCAGTTATACAAAGCAATCACACAACAGTAACTTACAGTTAGATAGGCCGGACGGCCAACGTACCAGACTCTGCTCTGGGGAGAGCAGGGGCAAAATATACAATGGATTGGGGGATAATAGCAAAGAGGAATATAGAGCGGGTGTTCACGATAGCAGAAGTAACAAGACTGAAGGGGGGAAGCGAGTGTTGGGTTGAACCCTCCCACGAGCGCCCCCTAGTGAGAATTTGCCCCCCAATCACGTAGCTCCCCGTTTAGCGAGGGGGGAACCCACCCAATCCCAAACGTACACGTTGGGGGAGCTACGTGACTTGCAACATAAACCCAGCCCCTTTTTGATGATGATATACTAAGCCAGTCGGGTAGCTAGCCTAGAAATATCACCAACAACGGAAAGGTTGACCGTTCCAACCTTAATCCGTTACAGTTTTACCCTTAAACAGTAAATTCCAGTTCCAGTTCCAGTAATTCACACTTACAAGATGCCGATAGATGTTTCCATCATCCGATTTATCCCATAAAAATTTGCCCAAAGTGGCGTTGTCATCGTTAGGTCTTGGAATATTAATACTGAAAGATACTACATTAATCATTCTGATCACTTGAGCTTAGAGGAGGTAGCACATCCACACGAGAAACACAACACAATAATAATTTAATACCACTGCATTTTATTTTCACACATACAATCTCAATCTCAACACCTTCATGAGCCGGTACATTTACACTACAGCAATTCAATCCGTTGCTTACTAATACAGCGACTCCCCCACCCCTTCTATCCAATGCACCATCGCATCTAATTACATTATAAAAATTGTTACCAGAAATAAGATGATCGGGATAAAGCCATGTCTCTGTTAGAAATACTATATCAGGTTTTAGGTTGGCTACAATCCCAGTGTTAAAATCTACTAATTTATTTGAGATGCTACGGGTATTTAGTAGGACAGCAGACAGCAATGTACCATCACCGTTAGCGGCACTTCTAGCCTGATTTGAGGCATGCAAATTATTATTTGGATAACATTGCACATCATGACTATATAGAGGATAACAATTATTACCAGTACTCACAAGTCCGAGGGCAGTCAGTAGGGGTAAATTTAACCGAGGAGTAAGGCGTTTTCGTTGATAACCGGATGATAGGTGCATAGGGCATGAGCTTTTCTTATAACCATTTTGCCCACATCGAAAACAAAAAAGGAGCTTACAGGATCGCATGGAATGACCACCATTACCACAGAGGAAGCATTTTCCAGATGGGCGATTTAAGCGATTATCGCTATAGGCCTTTGCCCTAGCCTTGGGGGGGGGGGGGGGTGGTAGCTCACCGCCATACAGAGTAACAGTCACATTTTCAAGCACAGACACGCCAACCAACGGTTTAGGATACTCCAGCTCCGGTCTAACTTTTTTTGCGAGCTTCCATTAAAATGTTGCCAAAAATGTTTAAACCCGGGAGATGAGCCGATCGGGCGCCTTCATAGTTCAAAAAGTGCAATCCTGAAGCCCAGAATCTATCCGTGGGGTAGGTAGAATAGATCAAAGGAGAATTACGGAGAGTCTCACGAAACGTAAAGCATTGAGATAATTTATGATCGATCGTCGTCATCGTTACGAGAACTGGCTGGCAACTGCTTTGGCAGACGAATAGCGGCGCCACCATGAGCACAGGCAGCGATCTCAGCAGCTAATTCAGGGAACCCGAGGCGCTCGGCACGAACGGAATGGTAGCATTGCTCGACAGCTTTATAATCCTCATTCTGGTAGGAAAATGAAAACATATATAAATTAGATAATGGGTCGTCCTGACCCTGAACAATACGTGAGGGAGCAACGTCGGTAGTAGCAACTTCGGTAGCAGGAGAGATCGGATTACACTGGATGGAGACAGACTGGGCAGTAGTACCTTCAGTATCAGGAGAGATTAAATTACACTGGTGTAAGGGAAGCAGGCATAGGAAAGATTGATAAGCCTGATATGGGAGTTCAGCTGATGGTCCTGTGGTGTAGTGGTTAGCTTGTCTGCCCCGGAGTTGAAGGGCCGTGGTTCGATCCGTGGCGGGACCAATTCTTTACTTGCAGTGGTGAGTGAAAAGCTGAACCTCCCTCTTCCCATCTCTCTTCTAGGTCCTGATTTCGTGGGTAGAGGGTGCCGGACGCTTCCCATCTTGGGCTTGTCCTTGGTTTCTTTCTGGTCCACCAGCCGTGGTAAAAAGCGCTACACTGGATGGAGGCATCAATACGATCCAAACATAGGTGTGGCTGGGCAAAAAATCTGGGGGGTGGGGTTCCCGACGGAGGGTGGGGGACCCCCTAAATTTTCGATTTTATGCCATTTTTGGCCACTTTTTGGCCAAAAATCTGGGGGGGGGGGTGGTAGCAAAAATCTGGGGGGGGGTCGCCAAAATTTGGTGAATATGCATTTTTGTAACATTTGCGAAAGATATAATCTGAATTTTGAGGATCATTAATCATTATAAAAACTATTTCTCACAGATCATAGTTCGACAATACCTCATTGGAAATTTCATAGGAGAGTTTGTCGTTGTCGTCTCCCATGAACGGTTAGGCATCTAAGCCGTACTGAAAGTTGTGCTCTAATTTCCATTAATATACTTATACAAAGTAGTGCGAAATTTATGTTGCATCGAAGTAGATTTTTCTAAATTTCCTGAAGAAATTCTTACAGATCGATTATGGAATATCACCACTTTTTGGCACCATCTTTTTTCTACTAAAAAGTTGTTATCTGTTTTATCCCTGGATTCTGACTGCAATCATGTATTGTTCCTTCAAACGTTTACATATTTTATTTTCTTGTGTGAAGTATAAGCCTACGACAATGATAAAACTGTGTTGCTGCTGTCGTCTACAAGGTTAAGTCTAAGTAAGATTTAGATCACAGGAACTACCGGTAGTGTGCTATATCGGAGAATTATAAGATCTTGACTAACTCTAGAAATCAAAAAGGCTACAACAATTTACTAAGACCCTATCTCTTTAAAGATTAAACAGATTAGATTAAAATTAATTCGTATTAAAGAAATAGCACCACGGATTAAACGGATTAAAATTTAATCCAGCGAGTTCAACGGATTAAATTCAATCCTATTTCTTAGGATTAAAATTTTAATCTAATCCTGTTTCTTTGTTCACACTTCTGATTAAAAAATGAACGAGTTACTTTTAATCCGACCTGCTTAATCGCTGTTTCTTTAAAGATTAATTTTAATCCGTTTAACCCGCCGCCTGCATTTTCAACAACTTTTTAATCCTCGTGCAGCTGGGCGGATTAAACGGATTAAATGTTGACGGATTAAAAATTTTAATCGCTGTTTCTTTAATGGCGGATTAAATGGATTAAAATCATTTCGTTTAATCCGAGGATTAAAAATGGTGGGATTAAACGAGTTAATTTTAAACCGTTTAATCCGTTTAATCCAGCATTGAAAGAATTAGCAATTAAAATTTTAATCTGGCTGATTTTTAATCCGTTTTATCCTACCATTTCAATCGTTAAAGAAATAGACCCTAAGAAGTTTCACGGCAACTCTACATTCTACAATGGAAGAAAACTACAATATCTTAACTAATTGAACAAAATTAAACTAACTATAACCAGAAGCTCGAGCAAGCACCTAACTTCAGGGTTCATTGAAAACCGCAAAGAAGTCTCCCCACATTATAAAACACGACTACTTAGACTACCCAGCCGACTCGAAGCTAATTATACAAAATCCCAACTGAAAACCCAGCCCAGCTCACTTATAAACTTACCATTATTAGCTAAATAACGAATGAATCTATACAATAGTATTTGAAAATTGAACGTTCGACTACCTAATGTAATCTGAAATGTTTAACTGTCCTGCCGGTGCTAACTGCACACGTGACAAAGGTAACTTCAAATCTTTGACCCGTGTACCCTCCAAATAAATTTTTGGCTTGCTCTCCCACAACTTTGGCTTCGCTACCCTTCCCTCCTCCTTCCGAAAGTCACCGACAACCATTCAAATCTCGTCAAAATGTCTTAAAGATACATAGTATGGTAAAATTAAATTAAGCTATAGTTTTAACGCTCCGTTCTCACTCTTCCTTATCGTTTCTGAATTTCGTTTGGTACTCCATTAGTTTTTGTCGATGCTAGCGTTAGATGTTTGGGTAAGGTTTAAGTCAATATCCGTTTCTCGTAAAGTTTAGCCTTAATAAATTTGGAAGGGAGTGTTTTGAAAAGTTTTTTCAACCAAACAGCAAATGTGCTGTCTTCAGCGAAACTGCTAAACGTTTCTGTGCTGTGAAGCTGGGACCGCTGTGCTCTAACTTTGATAGACGCATTTTTTCACATTTGATATATAGCTCTTCAAATTTGTGGTTTTGTGAACTAAAGTTTACTGATGTCAGTCAAGACACGTTGTTTTTCAAAGATTGCCGGAGCCATTTTTTGATTTGAGTTCCAGATATAGGTTCTCTGCTGGGGTTTAGAAATTGCTGGTCTGGTCTTGCTTGATATGATTCTTAAAGCTAACCGATTTCTAGTACACTTTTGGGATTTCCTAAATCTAACTACAGGCCAATACAAGCTTTCTTTTTTCCTCAAGCTTTGAAAAGCGAAAGCCAGCAAAAAATATATTTTTGGTTCGCTTTCAGTTTACAGTTTCATTCTTA
>JASAND010022539.1:0-23008 GCA_030248195.1 Trissonchulus latispiculum | reverse complement strand
GGATTCGGACAGCAAAATTTAGTCTGATGAAAGGCTGTGTAGTAAACGATAAATTGATTCTGTACATGCACGTATGAACACATACCTATTCCAAGACTGCTAAGCAGAGCTTCAGAGACAACGGCTGTCGGATAGGGTGAAGCGTCCAAACGTCCGAAACTATGTCGCTTTCTGGAACACTTTCCAGGATTAGCAGCAGAAGCAGGAACCATCGTACCCAGCTGTAGCAGCTGCTGTTCACTGCTAATCCCAGACGGCTGAGCGGACAATCCATTATCCGAAACTGCTGCCTTAGCTAGTAAGGCAGGAGATGACGTTTGCGGTATCACAACACCAGTCGGCCCGGTCGCCGATCCAGTCGAGGGCGTTGTTATCAGGGTCTGCCCAGAACCGGTTCTCGAGATGATCAGTCTAGTAGGTGCCGTGGTGGAACTTAGCTGTTCAGCTACTGTCGATACAACAGCATACTGTTGCATTGAGGGTAGCGTTGCTGTCGTAGTGTTGGGCAGCGTTAGAATGGTGGCTGTTGGCTGATCTGCCAAGACCAGTTTTGTCGGCTGCAGCGACATAACGGGTTTTGGAGCCAGTAAAGGCTTTGGTTCCAATTGCACTGGTTTAGGCGCTATACAGCGTACAGTCTGGATTTACTACTACAAGCCTGCACGGCGCCAGGCCCTTGCGATTGCAGCGGGCTGAGCGCACTCAGCAAAACCGACTGAGGACTGGCCTGGATTGAGGGGTCCGACCGACTGGCGTCGGACTGACCGGATCGGCAAGAAAAGGGAGGGCAGAGGTAGAAGGCTGAGAGGCACCAACGGCACCAGAAGTTAAGTGAAGCTTTGCCTGAGCTGGAACGGTCGGTTCCGATACCACTTCGAAGGTTAGCAGGGCATTTCCGGCCGTATCTCGCAGGACAACGCTCTGAGTGGTAACCGGAGGCTCACTGGCGGTGCTCGTCCCAGGTGTGGTGATCCCTTCCAGTTTAACGTCCGGAAAGGAAGCAGCGCCAGCAGTTGATGTCGGACTACAGTTCAATAACTGGTCGACGAACTGACGGTTTCTTTGCTGGTCGTTGTAGGAAAGTTGTCCAACGGGCTGACTAAGTGAACTCGTATCAACCATCGTCATACAGTGGGTGTCTAAGCCTGAAATTTGAACCCACAATAAAATTTGTATAAAGATAATACACAACATTAATACAAATAGATTCAGAGTCCGCCTGCTTACCAGTTACGTAAAAGTTGTATTAAAGCAACAGGTTATGGTAATACAAACAATGTATATACACCAATTAATCATATTCAAGCCCATCTTTGCAGATTTCCTCTCGGACTGAATAACTGTAACCTATTGTAACTACAAAGTAGACCAAGATGTTCATAAAAAAGCCTACACAGTACATAGTGTCATAATTCACAGTGCAACAGCTGAAAGTAACACACACGGCATTAGTAGCGTAAGTACAAAAAATTTTCAGGGGGGGGCGCCGGGCGGTTTGGACCGAAGACTGGGGGGAGGAGGGGTGTAAAATTTTCAACCTTCTTTGCTCAACAATTGAACGCACACTACATACAAAAATTTGCTAAGGTTCATGGCGTAAATCTGTTGTAACCGAAAGCGGCATGCTAAAACCCAAAAAGGAGTGTCTGGGAGGGCGGAGCCCCCCAGAAGCTGAGAAATTTTTCAATTTTGCCATTAAAACGCTGTTGAAACGTTGAATTCTTTGCATTGTATATTATTATCAGTCAATTCCCAAACCAAATTTTAAAGTTTAATCTGCTATATATTTTCAACTTCTACAATCTTGTACAGAAACTCAGGCTAAGGTGCTCCCATTATGAACAGGGTACTCTAAGCACATATCCAGTATCCATTTAAGGCAATCTTGTTTGGAATAATGCAGTGCAGTTAATGTATAACATATATATATAACAAAACTACAAAGCTGGCAAAGCAAAGTAAGGTAAAGCAAACTAAAGGTTCATTATAGTTTATGCTAATAACGAAGAGTTCGCGCCGAAGGCGCAAAAAATTTTAATAAAGTGCAAATGCACTAATTTTTGGGGCATTTCAGTACGATCTCTCGGGCTTCAAATTTTTCTTCTGGCCAATTTTGTTCAGAGGGAAACCATTTCGGGAGGCGGCCCCCCTCGCCCTGCCGTATCTACGCTAGTGCATGGCATAACATCAAAAATAGCTAGACCGATTAATATACCATTTGCAACTGCAGACTGCTGTAGAGTATCATAGTTCCCGTTAATCTTCACTAAATCCGCGTCGCTCAGATGGTTGAAAGCCTAAAACTAATAATTGAGTAACATCCTACAGTTGACAGCTTTACACGAACTGAATTCTATGAACAAATCAGGTTCGCATCGATGATTCGGAAAACTCGCTTAAAAAACTTAGAACTGCCCTCGGATTCAAAGTCATGGTCGACCCCTCTCTACCTGTGCAAAATCTGGAGAATCTCTGGTCGTAGGAGAAACATCGCCAGAATCATCAGTAGAAAGCTTTCCACCAGCAACCGACGAAGAAGTGCTGGAATAAGAAGAATAGGCAGGAGATCCCATGTTGTCCTCCGTCTCGTCTGAAACAAAACTATATACGTAATATTATGCATATATATTGGGCTCCCATAAACACCCTTCTCCTCCACACCCCAAGTGTGTGCCCCAGTATATGTACCAGATTCTGCTTTCAGGCAAAGGTTTCAAAAACCTTCGCGCTTCGTCGCAGTTTTTTCGATCACTGCATATTCTACCACAAGACCTGCTAATTTTTGCAGCTAAAAATAAATTCTCAGCAGATACCTGTTACGAAGTTACCTGTAAACCAAAGGATGCACATTTAATAAGCCTACGTTACTATTCCTTTTCTTCTCGGTCATAAGGAAAGGGGCAACTTCTTGAGAAATCCACTTTTTCGCATTTTTAGTCTTTACGGAATATATATATATATATATATACAAGTAACAAAAATGCTCCGCACAAAAGGGAATAATATGTGTGTTGGGCCTATGTCTGTCGTTTAAATTCCGATTGAGAAAGCAAGTATATAAATCCGACACAGCAAGTTTGGGTGGGTGGTTCTATGGCGAAAGTTGTTCAGTTCGATGCGGGCCTTCATTTGACCGAAATTTGATTTGACCGAAATTTGATGGAAATTTGACCACTTTTGAAAATCTTAATTTTTGACCCAAAATCGCCTAAGTCCCCACCCCATCCCACCACAACCCTCTACAGCCACTTTAGGTACGCACTTCTATGACAAAAGTTGCTCAGTTCGATGCGGGCTTTCATTTGGTACCAAATTTGACCACTTTTGAAAATTTTAATTTTTGACCCAAAATCGCCTATATAAGTCCCCACCCCACCCCAACCACAGGCGTCTGCAGCCACTTTAGGTACGCACTTCTATGACAAAAGTTGCTCAGTTCGATGCGGGCTTTCATTTGGTACCAAATTTGACCACTTTTGAAAATTTTAATTTTTGACCCAAAATCGCCTAAGTCCCCACCCCACCCCACCACAGGCCTCTGCAGCCACTTTAGGTACACACTTCTATGACAAAAGTTGCTCAGTTTGATGCGGGCTTTCATTTGTTACCAAATTTGACCACTTGAAAAATTTTATTTTTGACCCAAAATCGCCTAATCCTACCCCCACCCTACCACAGCACTCTACAGCCACTTTTTGAGCATGCAATTCTATGACAAAAGTTGTTCAGCTCACTTAGGGCTTTCATTTGGTACCAAATTGGAACACTTTTGAAAAATTTTATTTTTGACCACTTGACCCCCTACCCGATTTACCCTTCAAACGGCAAAGTGGAGCCAGTCCAGCAAAATGGGTGGGTCGGACGGCAAAACGGACTCTGGGAATGAGCTGGGCGCACCAGAAAACCCCTATGGACAAAGTTTTGAGAGGCTATGCACAGTCCTATATGGTGTTCTTGGAAGTCGGTACCGGCTTGACCCTCCCGACAGCAAATTGGAACCGGCCCAGCAATATGGGTGGGTCCGACGGCAAAACTGCTTACGGGAATCAATTAGCCGTGCCAGAAAACCTTTGTATGAAAGAATTGAGCTTTCTAAGTTGAATACACAGCGAGAAATTTCGATTTTTCATTTTTCGAATTTTCACCATTTTTGACCGGCCACTGTGGTCGCATGGGAAGTGACAGAGAAACGAGACTTAGCTATTTAGTTAGTTAAATATATGTAGTTTCTGAATATAAAAAGAAATCGGCTCCTGCTCTTAACGTTCGAGCTGCGCAGCGACCACAATAATGGTCACTTTTCGCTCTGAGCCGACTTTGCGGCGCCTCTGCGGCGCTGTGGCGCACCTGCGGCGCAAAAAAGTAGCGATTCTTAAATGGCGCATGGGGTACTACCAGACCCTATACCCCTTTAGGTCCGGCCTCCGCTGCAGATTACGTGAAAGAGGCGGAAAGTCAGGACAATACGACCATTAAATAGGAGAAACCGGAAAAAATAAAAAAACATCACGTTCATAACCGGTCCGGAGCGCAACTTTTTAACGGTAAGTGATACGGGGCTGAAACTTCCCAGTCATACTAAACTCGATGTGCTCTACAATTTGCGCATGAAATCTACGCAGGATCTGCGCAGGATTTTGCGCAGCCTCTGCGCAGCTTATTTTACGGTGTCTCCAGGGACTTTTGACACATATTATAGGGGTCGCTGCCGCGACCCCTATGATACGTATATTTCAATGGAATGAACGTTGAATATTTTCATCGAAGAAGTCTTTTTACGCCATAGCTGGGTTTTGAAAATTTGTAAAAATCTGGCTTATTTTTACTGGGGGGGGGGGGCGCCCCGCCCCCCATTCGGCGACCTCCCCCCCCCATTCGAGGTGCCCCCCCCATAAATTCCGACCTCCCCCCCATAACCCCAAAATTTGCCAAATTTTACCATTTTTACCCTAAATTTTCAAAAATTTTTCCGGCTTCGCCGGATTTTTAACGAAATTTTCACTATTTTAGCCTAAAAACCACTTAAAATTAGTCATTTTTAGCGATTTTTACAATGCAGTTTTTAGGAAAATTGCAAAATTCGCAACATTAAACTGCCCCCCCATTCGGCGGCCTCCCCCCCCCCATGAGTGGGCCCCCCCCCCCCATAAAAATTTGCCTAAAAATAAGCCAGAAAATAGGGATAATTTCTGTCTGAAAACCTTCAAAACTCTTACTTTTCTACAGTAAATTTTATTTCCACAATTCACAATATCCAGAATTTTGAAACGTATATATATAATTTCGTAGAATACACATTTCCTAATGACGGCAGGGCAGATAAAAAGTGAAAACAGCCACAAGTTCACGGATTCCGGAGAATACGACTGGCTTAATTTTACTGGGGGGGGGGGGTGCCCCCCCATTCGGCGACCTCCCCCCCCCCATTCGTGGAGACCCCCATGAAATGCCCCCATAACCCCAGAAATTGCCAAATTTTACCATTTTTACCCTAAAGTTTCAAACAATTTAACAAAACTTTCACAATTTTGGCCTAAAAACCACTTAAAAGTAGTCCTTTTTAGCGATTTTTACACATTTTACACACGAAAAACCAGCATCAGAAATATTTTTCCAAAATATGCCCCCCCATCGATGGAGGCCCCCTAAAAATAAGCCAGGACGATGAGATCACAACAATTTCAATTTTTCAATTTCAATTTATTGAAAGCAAAGGATAATATAAGACGGAGAGAAAAAGATTCACAAAGATAGGTAATGTCTTAAACGATGCTTAAACAGTTCAATGCTGGAAGTCTCCACAACTGCAGCAGGTAAATTATTCCAAGCAGACTGGCTTATCCCTAGTGGGGGGGGGGGGGCGGGGCCGCCCCCCATTCGGCGACCTCCCCCCCCCATTCGAGGAGCCCCCAGAAAAGCCCCCCCCCCATAAATCCCGACCTCCCCCCCATAACCCAAAAATTCCCAAATTTATATAACTCTATTAGAAAAGAAAAAGTTGCTTACAGGTCAGGTTACATAAAGGGGTTCTGAATTTATAAGCATGGCCCCTAAGTTCCCTTTGCGAGGTTGTTACTTCGATAAACTCATCAGGATGCAAATGGGTATATCCATTAACTATTTTGTAGACCTAAAGTCGCGGCGAGATTTCATAGATTCCAGATTAAGTTCACTTAAGCGTTCTTCATAAGGTAAAACTCTGGGGAAAATAATTCTACGTGTAAAATACCGTTGAACACTCTCAACATTATCAATGTCAGACACAAAGCAAGGGTTCCAAATTTCAGATTTAGATTCTAATATAGGACGTACGTAAGCAGTATACAGTTTAACAAGCAAAAGAACATCTTTCATACAACAGGTAGAGAAATGAACATCAAAACGTGACTTCAAATTTTCTTTTGAAATTTATTTGGAAATTCTCTTTTTGAAATTTGAAAATTCTTTTTTTTTGTAATTTGAAATTTTCCTGTCCTCCCAAAATTGGATTTCCCGCTACCTGGCCCCCCAGGAACGACAGCATCGTATGAAGAATCGCTTGAAGAAGATGCCTCCGGTGCAGCATCGAAACCGGTTGTGAAATAAGGTTGGTCTGATTTTGGGTGTCCACATTTTGATGTTAATTTCTCTAACTTCCCTAATGGCAGCGTTGCTTACAGAGTAATGAAGGCTATACCAGCAGAAGAATCCGCGTCCGGTTGGTGATTTCCTTTTTGCTGTGGTCTATGCTGTTGGACGATTATATATCCTTCCAAGTGCTCCCTGGGGCACCTGACCAGCGTTCCAAATGGATTCTAACTTCGTGGGGAAAGGCTGTTTTATCCTTAGTCATACTGGAGTTGTAAGCGCCTCCTGGTCCTTAAATTATGCTACCGAGCCGAGCAGCTTGTGGGTCCAATACGCCAATTATTCCGGCTGTCCCTATCTTGGCCCTCTTCCGGGGTTCGCCTTTTGAATCCATTGCTAAGACGTGTCCTGTACGTGGGTGGAGGTGGAGACTCCCCAAATGGATATATACGTCCACCGGCCGTCACAGAAGAAGAAGGCTATGCCGAAGACAAAGTGTGCTCAACTATGCTCTGACGAGTATTTAGTATTTTTTACAACGGGAAGAACGGCCGAATTCCCCACCCATCCCTAGACTATGTATATACATACGTATGTATCGATAACAAATCCGAGGTCAAAATAAATACATACGCATTTACCCACCGCTCTGCAGATAAGCACTGAGCTGACTCCATGGTTCCATAGTAAGTAAATCTGGGTCAAAATCACTCAGCATGTTGCTTAGCTAGAAATAACAATGCATTATTTTAATACTTGATCAGTGTGGTTACCAACGTGACTTATACCGTCACTGACTTCTACAATAGATTCCAATTTAGCAAAGCCCTGAACTGCTGCCACCCTTAACGCAACCAAACGTGACGACTGCCCTACCATGCTACGTTAAACGCTACGTACATATGGCCTCTACAGCCAGTACGTATGTAACGAAATCGATATCTGATTTTTGAATCATACATTTCAGCAAGAATACTTAATCTGCAGACTGCACACTTTGCACTCAGTACGTATATAAGTATATACAAATGTGTCTTCAAAAACTACGTCCATAACGATGGCATAGTATAAAATGTACGTATATTATATACATACGTACAGGAAGTCGACAATCTGACGAGGTCAGATGAATGGCTGGATCGACTTCAAACGTATCCAAATCCAAATCAAGCTCTCCATTTCCATAGTAAAATGTTTTCTCGATCGCACTTCCGCTATTACAAGTGCTTTCCAGCGGCGCGTGCAGTGCCATCAACACAAACGAATATTTATATTAGTGCTAAGTAGCGTAATACAAAAATCAGGGGGCGGTTTGGACCGAAGTCGGGGGGGTAAATTTTTTTGCTCAACAATTGTATGAACACTAAGCACAAAATTTGTAAGGTTCTTAGCTTAAATAGATTGTAGCCGAAAGCGGCATGCTAAAACCAAAGGGGGTCTGTGGGCGGAGCCCCCAATGTTGAAAGAATTTTTCAATTTCACCACTAAAACGCTATTGAAACATTGAATTCTTTGCATTATATATTATCAATTCCCAAACCAAATTTGTAGTTTAATTCTATATATTTCCACTTTTACATATAGTATCGTACGAAAACTGGATGCTCCCATTATGTACAGGGTATTCCAAGCAACACATATCCAGTATAAATATGTATATATCCACCATTTAAAACAATGATGTTTGCAATAATGCAGTTTATGAAACTAAAAAGCTGGCAAAGCAAAGTAAAGTAAAGCAAACAAGTCAAGGTTTAATTATATACAGTATATATGCTACTAATGAAGCCGCGCCGAAGGCGCGAAGAATTTTCAATGAAGTTCAGATGCACTAATTTTGGGGGGTATTTTAATACAATTTCTTTTGTGTTTATGATAATTTTAAACGACCGCGCTCCGCGCGGGCTTAAAATTTTTCTTCTGGCCAATTTTTTTCAGGGGGCAAAACCATTTCGGGGGGGCGGCGCCCCCGCCCCCTATCTACGCTAGTGAGGCATATCTAATAAATAAGAATATATGAAACTAATCAGTGGGAACTGCGGAAGAGGCAGGTCGGAGGCATAGTGTCACCGGAAATTGTGGTTTGGGGGAGGGTAAATTTTGGAAATTTGTGGCGACTCCCGAAACTAGTTTCACGGGAAATGTTTGGTTGGGCTGGGGGGGAGGCAAACTTCGGAAATTTGGTGGTCGGCCCCCGAAATGTGATGGGGGTACCCCCCCCGACCCCGAACACCCGCCCCCTAAATTCGACCTCAGAAAATTCAAAAAATGGCCTAGAAACGCAAAATGTTCTGTGATTTTAACGCTTTTTTGTCAAAAGCCAAAATTTGAGAGAAATATTTCAAAAATTGACCATTTTTAGAAAATTTAGTGCAACTTTTTGGCACCAAAAAGTGTTGGGGTGAGTTCGGGGCATACACGTGCTGGCTTTTCCTACAGGGGGGGGGGGGGAGGTGGGGGCCCCCAAATTCGTTCCCCCAGACTTGGGTCGTCCCCCAGGATTCGGGTCTTTCCCCCCTTAGAACTCCAAAATGCCCGGAAAAATAGGGTTTTCAGGGTAAATTTTGAAAAATGTTTCGGCTTCGCCGGATTTTACTATTTTAAGCATTTTTTAGAAAAGGTTTAAGCTTAAATTTAAGTTAAAAATAGTTGATTTTTTGCTCAGACTATTTTGGGGAACTGAACCATAGTGTAACGGGGATTTGGGCTGAGGGGCCCTCCCCGAATTTTGGGGGCCTCTTTATCCCCCCAGACCCCCCCCACGACCTCCCCAATCCCCCCCCAAAAATTTTCTATTTTTGTGCGAAAAATCGTATTTTTCAGCCATTGCTAATAATGTTACGAAATCATTAAGTAATTTTAACATTAGACAGTGTTTTTAAACTCGAATACTTGATTGCCAACATGTTTCTGAGTCCAGATCACCAATATTGAGTTTGCAGTCTAAAACCGTTATAAACGTGTTTATTATCGCGAGTAATACAGGTTTATAACGGTTTTATGGACTTCTAAACTCAATATAAGATATGGTCTTCTAAACTCAATATAGGCCTTATTCTGGACTCAGAAACATGTTGGCAATCAAGTTTTCGAGTATAAAAACACTGTCTAATGTTAAATATACCTAATGATTTCGTGTTTTGCGGCATTAGCAATGGCTGAAAATGCGATTTTTGCATAAAAATAGAAAATTTTTTTGGGGGAGGTTTGGGGGGGTCGTGGGGGGGGGGTGTGGGGGGGGGGTCTAAAAAGGGGGGCCCCCAAAATTCCGGGGGAGGGGCCCCCCCAACCCAAATCCCCGTTACACCTATGGTTCCAGTTCCCCAAAATAGCTGCTGAGCTAAAAAATCAACTATTTTTAACTTAAATTTAAGCTTAAAATAGCTAAAAAATGCTTAAAAATAGGTAAAAATCCGGCGAAGCCGGAAAAATTTTTCAAAATTTACCCTGAAAACCCTATTTTTCCGGGCATTTTGGAGTTCTGGGGGGGGGGAAGGCCCGAATCCTGGGGGGGGGCGACCCAAGTCTGGGGGGGAACGAATTTCTGGGGGGCCCCCCACCTCCCCCCCCCTGTAGGAAAAAGCCAGCACGTGTATGCCCCGAACTCACCCCAACACTTTTTGGTGCCAAAAAGTTGCTAAATTTTGCTAAAAATGGTCAATTTTTGAAATATTTCTCTCAAATTTTGGCTTTTGACAAAAAAGCGTTAAAATACAGAACATTTTGCGTTTCTAGGCCATTTTTTGAATTTTCTGAGGTCCGAATTTAGGGGGGCGGGTGTTCGGGGTCGGGGGGGAACCCCCATCACATTTCGGGGGTCGACCACCAAATTTCCGAAGTTTGCCTCCCCCCCAGCCCAACCAAACATTTCCCGTGAAACTATGTTTCGGGGGTCGCCACCAAATTTCCAAAATTTACCCTCCCCCAAACCACAATTTCCGGTGACACTATGCCGTATCCGACCTGCCTCTTCCGCGGTTCCCATGATTAGATTCATATATTGTTATTTATTAGATATGCACTCACTAGCGTAGATACGGGGGGGGGGGCGGGCGGCCGCCCCCCCCCCCGAAATAGTTTTGCGCCTGAAAAAGAATTGGCCAGAAAAAATTTTAAGCCCGCGCAGAGCGCTGGCGTTTAAATTTATCATAAACACAAAGAAATTGTATTAAAATACCCCCAAAATTAGTGCATCTGAACTTCATTGAAAATTCTTCGCGCCTTCGGCGCGACTTCATTAGTAGCATATATATACTGTATATAATTAAACCTTTACTTGTTTGCTTTACTTTACTTTGCTTTGCCAGCTTTTTAGTTTCATAAACTGCATTATTGCAAACATCATTGTTTTAAATGGTGGATATATACATATATATACTGGATATGTGTTGCTTGGAATACCCTGTACATAATGGGAGCATCCAGTTTTCGTACGATACTATATGTAAAAGTGGAAAATATATAGCAAATTAAACTACAAAATTTGGTTTGGGAATTGATAATATATAATGCAAAGAATTCAATGTTTCAATAGCGTTTTAGTGGTGAAATTGAAAAATTTTTTCAACATCTGGGGGGCTCCGCCCCACAGACCCCCCTTTTGGATTTTAGCATGCCGCTTTCGGCTACAATCTATTTAAGCTAAGAACCTTACAAATTTTGTGCTTAGTGTTCATACAATTGTTGAGCAAAAAAAATTTTACCCCCCCCCCGACTTCGGTCCAAACCGCCCCCTGAAAATTTTTTGTATCTACGCTACTGTATGCACTGTTAATATATAATATTCGTTTGTGTCGATGGCACTGCACGCGCCGCTGGAAAGCACTTGTAATAGCGGAAGTGCGACCGAGAAAACATTTTACTATGGAAATGGAGAGCTTGATTTGGATTTGGATACGTTTGAAGTCGATCCAGCCATTCATCTCACCTCGTCAGATTGTCGACTTCCTGTACGTATGTATATAATATACGTACATTTTATACTATGCCATCGTTATGTACGTAGTTTTTGAAGACACATTTGTATATACTTATATACGTACTGAGTGCAAAGTGTGCAGTCTGCAGATTTTTCCCGCCGTGTCCCCCTCGCCCGTTTTGGCCTCTCTCTCCCCGGCGGGCGCCGCCCCCCGCTCGAAGTTTATTTTCATTTAGTCTGTTGCCATCTTCTTTATTATCACCTTCTTTACAAATCCTCCCCGGGCAGACATTATATACACATGCGTAGCCTACCCTTCCTGCACCGCCCCGGCGGCACCCCCCGGAAAAATTAGGATTTTTGAAAAGTAATACCCCTTAGAAACTCATTTCTTTTTCCCCCCTTTTCCGCCCCCAAATTTAGTATTCTCGCTTGCCATGCCAATCCCCATAACGCCAAGTACCCGCATAGCCAGCTAGACCTGGTACTATCCCTAAGTATTCTTGCTGAAATGTATGATTCAAAAATCAGATATCGATTTCGTTACATACGTACTGGCTGTAGAGGCCATATGTACGTAGCGTTTAACGTAGCATGGTAGGGCAGTCGTCACGTTTGGTTGCGTTAAGGGTGGCAGCAGCTCAGGGCTTTGCTAAATTGGAATCTATTGTAGAAGTCAGTCACGGTATAAGTCACGTTGGTAACCACACTGATCAAGTATTAAAACAATGCATTGTTATTTCTAGCTAAGCAACATGCTGAGTGATTTTGACCCAGATTTACTTACTATGGAACCATGGAGTCAGCTCAGTGCTTATCTGCAGAGCGGTGGGTAAATGCGTATGTATTTATTTTGACCTCGGATTTGTTATCGATACATACGTATGTATATACATAGTCTAGGGATGGGTGGGGAATTCGGCCGTTCTTCCCGTTGTAAAAAATACTAAATACTCGTCAGAGCATAGTTGAGCACACTTTGTCTTTGGTATAGCCTTCTTCTTCTGTGACGGCCGGTGGACGTATATATCCATTTGGGGAGTCTCCACCTCCACCCACGTACAGGACACGTCTTAGCAATGGGGTCAAAAGGCGAACCCCGGAAGAGGGGCAAGATAGGGACAGCCGGAATAATTGGCGTATTGGACCCACAAGCTCGGCTCGGTAGCATAATTTAAGGACCAGGAGGCGCTTACAACTCCAGTATGACTAAGGATAAAACAGTCTTTCCCCACGAAGTTAGAATCCATTTGGAACGCTGGTCAGGTGCCCCAGGGAGCACTTGGAAGGATATATAATCGTCCAACAGCATAGACCACAGCAAAAAGGAAATCACCAACCGGACGCGGATTCTTCTGCTGGTATAGCCTTCATTACTCTGTAAGCAACGCTGCCATTAGGGAAGTTAGAGAAATTAACATCAAAACGTGGACACCCAAAGTCAGACCAACCTTATTTCACAACCGGTTTCGATGCTGCACCGGAGGCATCTTCTTCAAGCGATTCTTCATACGATGCTGTCGTTCCTGGGGGGCCAGGTAGCGGGAAATCCAATTTTGGGAGGAAAGGAAAATTTCAAATTACAAAAAAAATTTTCAAATTTCAAAAAGAGAATTTCCAAATAAATTTCAAAAGAAAATTTGAAGTCACGTTTTGATGTTCATTTCTCTACCTGTTGTATGAAAGATGTTCTTTTGCTTGTTAAACTGTATACTGCTTACGTATATACGTCCTATATTAGAATCTAAATCTGAAATTTGGAACCCTTGCTTTGTGTCTGACATTGATAATGTTGAGAGTGTTCAACGGTATTTTACACGTAGAATTATTTTCCCCAGAGTTTTACCTTATGAAGAACGCTTAAGTGAACTTAATCTGGAATCTATGAAATCTCGCCGCGACTTTAGGTCTACAAAATAGTTAATGGATATACCCATTTTCATCCTGATGAGTTTATCGAAGTAACAACATCGCAAAGGTAACTTAGTGGCCATGCTTATAAATTCAGAACCCCTTTATGTAACCTACCTGTAAGAAACTTTTTCTTTTCTTAATAGTAGTTATATCTAAGATATAATGGCGCAAGGGATCAAATCGGGACTCAAATAATAAAAAAAATAATTTACCTGCTGCAGTTGGGGGAGACTTCCTGCATTGAACTGTTTAAGCATCGTTTAAGACATTACCTATCTTTGCGAATCTTTTTCTCTCCGTCTTATATTATCCTTTGCTTTCAACACATTGAAATTGAAAAATTGAAATTGCTGTATCTCATCGTCCCGGCTTATTTTTTAGGGGCTTCCATCGATGGGGGGGGGCATATTTTGCAAAAATATTTCTGATGCTGTTAGTTTTTCGTGTGTAAAATGTGTAAAAATCGCCAAAAAGGACTACGTTTAAGTGGTTTTTTAGGCCAAAATTGTGAAAGTTTTGTTAAATTGTTTGAAACTTTAGGGTAAAAATGGTAAATTTGGCAATTTCTGGGGTTATGGGGGCATTTCATGGGGGTCTCCACGAATGGGGGGAGGTCGTCGATCAGTGGCACCCCCCAGTAAAATTAAGCCAGTCTATTCTCCGAATCCGTGAACTTGTGGTTGTTTCTCACTTTTTATCTCCCTGCCGTCATTAGGAAATGTGTATTCTACGAAATTATATATATACGTTTCAAAAATTCTGATATTGTGATTGTGGAAATAAAATTTACTGTAGAAAAGTAGAGTTTTGAAGGTTTTCAGACAGAATTATCCCTATTTTCTGGCTACGTTTAGGAAATTTTTATGGGGGGGGCCCACTCTGGGGGGGGGAGGTCGCCGAATGGGGGGGGGGGGGGGGGGGGGGCGGGGCAGTTCAATAGTTGCGAATTTTGCAATTTTCCTAAAAAACCGACATTGTAAAAATCACTAAAAATGACTAATTTTTGGTGGGTTTTTAGGACTAAAATAGTGAAAATTTCGTTGAAAATTCGTCGAAGCCGGAAAAATTTTTGAAAATTTAGGGTAAAAATGGTAAAATTTTTGGCAAATTTTGGGGTTATGGGGGGAGGTCGGAATTTATGGGGGGGGACCTCGAATGGGGGAGGTCGTCGTAACGTGGGGCGGCACCCCACTCCCCCACTCCCCCTCAGTAAAAATAAGCCAGATTTTTACAAATTGTCAAAACCCAGCTATGGCGTAAAAAGACTTCTTCGATGAAAACATTCAACGTTCATTCCGACTGAAATATACGTATCATAGGGGTCGCGGCGAGCGACCCCTATAATATGTGTCAAAGGAGTCCCTGGAGACACCGTAGAATCGCTGCGCAGAGGCTGCGCAAAAAATCCTACGCAGATACTGCGCAATTTCATGCGCAAATTGTAGAGCACATCGAGTTTAGTATGTCTGGGAAGTTTCAGCCACGTATCACTTACCGTTAAAAAGTTGCGCTCCGGACCGGTTATGAACGTGATGTTTTTTTATTTTTTCCGGTTTCTCCTATTTAATGGGTCGTATTGTCCTGACTTTCCGCCTCTTTCACGTAATCTGCAGCGGAGGCCGGACCTAAAGGGGTATGGGGTCTGGTAGTACTCCATGCGCCATTTAAGAATCGCTACTTTTTTGCGCCGCAGGTGCGCCACAGCGCCGCAGCGGCGCCGCAAAGTCGGCTCAGAGCGAAAAGTGACCATTTTTGTGGTCGCTGCGCAGCTCGAACGTTAAGAGTTGGAGCCGATTTCTTTTTATATTCAGAAACTACATATATTGAACTAACTAAATAGCTAAGTCTCGTTTCTCTATCACTTCCCATGCGACCACAGTGGCCGGTCAAAAATGGTGAAAATTCGAAAAATCAAAAATCGAGATTTCTCGCTGTGTATTCAACTTAGAAAGCTCAATTCTTTCATACAAAGGTTTTCTGGCACGGCGAATTGATTCCCGTAAGCAGTTTTGCCGTCGGACCCACCCATATTGCTGGCCCGCCCCCCCGTCCATAGTAGGCCTTACCTGGCCTCTCAAAACTTTGTCTATAGGGGTTTTCTGGTGCGCCCAGCTCATTTCCGGTATCCGTTTTGCCGTCCGACCCAACCATTTTGCTGGGCTGGTTCCACTTTGCTGTCGAGAGGGTCAAGCCGGTACCGACTTCCAAGAACACCATATAGGACTGTGCATAGCCTTTCAAAACTTTGTCCATAGGGGTTTTCTGGTGCGCCCAGCTCAATCCCGGAGTCTGTTTTGCCGTCCGACCCACCCATTTTGCTGGACTGGCTCCACTTTGCCGTTTGAAGGGTAAACCGGGTAGGGGGTCAAGTGGTCAAAAATAAAATTTTTCAAAAGTGGTCAAATTTGGTACCAAATGAAAGCCCTAAGTGAGCTGAACAACTTTTGTCATAGAATTGCATGCTCAAAAAGTGGCTGTAGAGTGCTGTGGTGGGCTCTCGTCTCCCCTCCCCTTTGTCTGTGTCCTTGCTGCGCCTGTGTGGGGTGGGGTGGGGACTTAGGCGATTTTGGGTCAAAAATTAAAATTTTCAAAAGTGGTCAAATTTGGTACCAAATGAAAGCCCGCATCGAACTGAGCAACTTTTGTCATAGAAGTGCGTACCCTAAAGTGGCTGCAGACGGCTGTGGTTGGGGTGGGGTGGGGACGTATATAGGCGATTTTGGGTCAAAAATTAAAATTTTCAAAAGTGGTCAAATTTGGTACCAAATGAAAGCCCGCATCGAACTGAGCAACTTTTGTCATAGAAGTGCGTACCTAAAGTGGCTGTAGAGGGCTGTGGTGGGGTGGGGTGGGGACTTAGGCGATTTTGGGTCAAAAGTTAAGATTTTCAAAAGTGGTCAAATTTCCATCAAATTTCGGTCAAATCAAATTTCGACTCAAATGAAGGCCCGCATCGAACTGAACAACTTTCGCCATAGAACCACCCACCCAAACTTGCTGTGTCGGATTTATATACTTGCTTTCTCAATCGGAATTTAAACGACAGATATAGGCCCAACACACATATTATTCCCTTTTGTGCGGAGCATTTTTGTAACTTGTATATATATATATATATATATTCCGTAAAGACTAAAAATGCGAAAAAGTGGATTTCTCAAGAAGTTGCCCCTTTCCTTATGACCGAGAAGAAAAGGAATAGTAACGTAGGTTTATTAAATGTGCATCCTTTGGTTTACAGGTAACTTCGTAACAGGTATCTGCTGAGAATTTATTTTTAGCTGCAAAAATTAGCAGGTCTTGTTGTGGTAGAATATGCAGTGATCGAAAAACTGCGACGAAGCGCGAAGGTTTTTGAAACCTTTGCCTGAAAGCAGATTATGGTACATATATATACTGGGGCACACACTTGGGGTGTGGAGGAGAAGGGTGTTTATGGGAGCCCAATATATATATATGCATAATATTACGTATATAGTTTTGTTTCAGACGAGACGGAGGACAACATGGGATCTCCTGCCTATTCTTCTTATTCCAGCACTTCTTCGTCGGTTGCTGGTGGAAAGCTTTCTACTGATGATTCTGGCGATGTTTCTCCTACGACCAGAGATTCTCCAGATTTTGCACAGGTAGAGAGGGGTCGACCATGACTTTGAATCCGAGGGCAGTTCTAAGTTTTTTAAGCGAGTTTTCCGAATCATCGATGCGAACCTGATTTGTTCATAGAATTCAGTTCGTGTAAAGCTGTCAACTGTAGGATGTTACTCAATTATTAGTTTTAGGCTTTCAACCATCTGAGCGACGCGGATTTAGTGAAGATTAACGGGAACTATGATACTCTACAGCAGTCTGCAGTTGCAAATGGTATATTAATCGGTCTAGCTATTTTTGATGTTATGCCATGCACTAGCGTAGATACGGCAGGGCGAGGGGGCCGCCTCCCGAAATGGTTTCCCTCTGAACAAATTGGCCAGAAGAAAAATTTGAAGCCGGAGAGATCGTACTGTAATGCCCCAAAAATTAGTGCATTTGCACTTGATTAAAATTTTTTGCGCCTTCGGCGCGAACTCTTCGTTATTAGCATAAACTATAATGAACCTTTAGTTTGCTTTTACCTTACTTTGCTTTGCCAGCTTTGTAGTTTTGTTATATATATATGTTATACATTAACTGCACTGCATTATTCCAAACAAGATTGCCTTAAATGGATACTGGATATGTGCTTAGAGTACCCTGTTCATAATGGGAGCACCTTAGCCTGAGTTTCTGTACAAGATTGTAGAAGTTGAAAATATATAGCAGATTAAACTTTAAAATTTGGTTTGGGAATTGACTGATAATAATATACAATGCAAAGAATTCAACGTTTCAACAGCGTTTTAATGGCAAAATTGAAAAATTTCTCAGCTTCTGGGGGGCTCCGCCCTCCCAGACACTCCTTTTTGGGTTTTAGCATGCCGCTTTCGGTTACAACAGATTTACGCCATGAACCTTAGCAAATTTTTGTATGTAGTGTGCGTTCAATTGTTGAGCAAAGAAGGTTGAAAATTTTACACCCCTCCTCCCCCCAGTCTTCGGTCCAAACCGCCCGGCGCCCCCCCCCCCTGAAAATTTTTTGTACTTACGCTACTAATGCCGTGTGTGTTACTTTCAGCTGTTGCACTGTGAATTACGACACTATGTACTGTGTAGGCTTTTTTATGAACATTTTGGTCTACTTTGTAGTTACAATAGGTTACAGTTATTCAGTCCGAGAGGAAATCTGCAAAGATGGGCTTGAATATGATTAATTGGTGTATATACATTGTTTGTATTACCATAACCTGTTGCTTTAATACAACTTTTACGTAACTGGTAAGCAGGCGGACTCTGAATCTATTTGTATTAATGTTGTGTATTATCTTTATACAAATTTTATTGTGGATTCAAATTTCAGGCTTAGACACCCACTGTATGACGATGGTTGATACGAGTTCACTTAGTCAGCCCGTTGGACAACTTTCCTACAACGACCAGCAAAGCAACCGTCAGTTCGTCGACCAGTTATTGAACTGTAGTCCTACATCAACTGCTGGCGCTGCTTCCTTTCCGGACGTTAAACTGGAAGGGATCACCACACCTGGGACGAGCACCGCCAGTGAGCCTCCGGTTACCACTCAGAGCGTTGTCCTGCGAGATACGGCCGGAAATGCCCTGCTAACCTTCGAAGTGGTATCGGAACCGACCGTTCCAGCTCAGGCAAAGCTTCACTTAACTTCTGGTGCCGTTGGTGCCTCTCAGCCTTCTACCCTGCCCTCCTTTTCTTCTGCCGATCCGGTCAGTCCGACGCCAGTCGGTCGGACCTCAATCCAGGCCAGTCCTCAGTCGGTTTTGCTGAGTGCGCTCAGCCCGCTGCAATCGCAAGGGCCTGGCGCCGTGCAGGCTTGTAGTAGTAAATCACAGACTGTACGCTGTATAGCGCCTAAACCAGTGCAATTGGAACCAAAGCCTTTACTGGCTCCAAACCCCGTTATGTCGCTGCAGCCGACAAAACTGGTCTTGGCAGATCAGCCAACAGCCACCATTCTAACGCTGCCCAACACTACGACAGCAACGCTACCCTCTATGCAACAGTATGCTGTTGTATCGACAGTAGCTGAACAGCTAAGTTCCACCACGGCACCTACTAGACTGATCATCTCGAGAACCGGTTCTGGGCAGACCCTGATAACAACGCCCTCGACTGGATCGGCGACCGGGCCGACTGGTGTTGTGATACCGCAAACGTCATCTCCTGCCTTACTAGCTAAGGCAGCAGTTTCGGATAATGGATTGTCCGCTCAGCCGTCTGGGATTAGCAGTGAACAGCAGCTGCTACAGCTGGGTACGGTGGTTCCTGCTTCTGCTGCTAATCCTGGAAAGTGTTCCAGAAAGCGACATAGTTTCGGACGTTTGGACGCTTCACCCTATCCGACAGCCGTTGTCTCTGAAGCTCTGCTTAGCAGTCTTGGAATAGGTATGTGTTCATACGTGTACGTACGGAATCAATTTATCGTTTACTACACAGCCTTTCATCAGACTAAATTTGCTGTCCGAATCCTGCAGTGGAGGTTTAGCTTAAAATTTAATTTGGATCATATACGTAGAATCAACAGTTTTTGCTTGTTACTTCGGATTTTATCTTCCTTTGAGATGTCCACTCTAAAATTAAAAAAATTGATGCTTTCTTTATTTTCCACTCCAGATGTAACTGGTCGAACAGACGGTCGATGCAAGAAGAAAAATGGGTTCATTGGGAATCCAGCCTCGCAGGATATAGATTTTTCTGAATTGTGGTCAGAATACCCCTCTCAGGCAGTCACGGGAACACCAGTTGAAGAGGTACTGTATATAATAAGACTGTACATAAATACCGTCCCCACGGCAGGTTATAGTAGATCATGGTAAGCTTTCTCTTTGATCCGTCGTCCGCACTACTCCACCACAGATGACTCATTTCTTGTGACTACTCCCGTTTTGCGTGTGTGCTGAAGCTGTTTTGTGCTTTTACATAAATATACTTCGGGTGCGGAGGCTTTTTAGTTGCTTCGATTCGATTGCTATTTTCTAGCTATCTAGGTAGATTGATTGTTGACGCGGAGTTAGCAGCATAGTGTGACCGGCTACTCTACTGAACCGATCACTGGCTGGGTATCTACTTAAAGTAAACTAGAAATTAACAACAGTCGTTTATTATTAAGCAAGAATGTACTCGATACAAAAGTTCGTTGCAATAACAGAGAATGATAGGACTTTCAATAGTGTGTGCGTGGTGTGCAGGTGTGCATGTGGGTCTGTGGTGTGCTAGGGTTTATGTGTCGTCAGTGTGCGTGTACGTCTTCGACTAAAACTTCAGCTGCAGTGTCAGTGTCTTCTGCTTCGTCTTCGTCTCGCTGCCTTAGAGCAGCCTATGTAGCTTTGAGCAGCAGCAACTGCAATCTGCAGCAACTGGCTGCCTAACTAAGTAAAGACAAACTGGTTTGGTCGAAAGACGAGCTGCAACTGACTAACTAACGTCTCGGAACATGGCTTTTATACGCAGCTCTTATATGACGCTATATGAGGGTATATGCTCTTATATGAAAATGATTGCGTGATTGCATGATTGCATAGGTGTTTCGTAATCGCCTAAAGATTCTAGAACCTTCGAGATGTGTTACTAAAGTTTTAGCTTAGCTAGAGTTTAGCAAGTTACATTCGTCCCCATCCGGGAAGAAACTGTCCTCAGCTCGAAAATTCGTGTTCTGTGTTCGTGCATATGGACAGTAATACAAATACAAAAACAAACATAGCAATAAACACAATACAACAACTCATCCTAGTGAGTTTCGTTCAAATAAGTCAATTTCTTTTGTAAAATTTGCTCAAAGTTCTAGTAAATTTTTCTTCATTAGTCTCGAATCAGCGAATCAGCCACGGATGCTTGTACTGATAACCAATTAATGAGGAATCCATCCGCCGTCCAATGTACATCCGTCGGGCATCGTTCATGGATTGAGGCATTGGAGCATTCAGATATCCATCGACGTCTGCTGTTGAAGCGAGGGTCATCGTCGAAGAGCCGTTCCGTGATTGGCGGAGAAACTGAATGTCTATCTATGTTTGCGTTAAAGTGCTACTCTTCGTAGAGAATAAGGCGTGTTAACGTGGTCTTCACCTGCTTTATAGGTACATATGTGTGGCAGACTAGTAGACTACATATTGCCCTTAGAATGTATGTGTGGATGCTGGTTTCTGACTTTGTAGAAGTGAGTGCCTAAGCAGGAATTCTACGTATATATATATATATACAAGTAGGAAAAATGCTCCTTTCAGTCGCATGAAAAATACAATATGAGCCAGAAGGACAGCATTCAATTCGGGAAAAAGACAAGATTTAAAATGTATAATATGAGCCAGCATTTACTTATGTAAAGGACAAGATTTAAAAGTTTAATATGAGCAGCTCCCTTTCTCGAGCTCATATTGACGCCTTGGGAACATGTTGTGTACGCAACTAATCGATGCCAACGTATTAAATTAGAGTAAGTGTAAAAAATAGACACTGCTCAGAGCCGCCCCCCCCCCCAGGAGCCTGCACAGAGTAACTTAACATGCTACTTAGACTATTGATAATATCACACAATTTACGTAATTACGTATTATATATTTACGCAACCATAATCTGGGGTATTTTTACATAACGCACTTTTCAGCAAGTCCTTTTTGTCATTGCAGCCAGCATATACAATTAGCTAGCTGTCATATACCATTAGCTTCTGTCAGAGATCTGGTGTATTCAATAAAGTATATGTCTGACTGAATGCTCTATCAGAATCATAGGAGCAAACACCCGACGAAGATAGAGAGAAACCACTCCCTGCGGGCTGTCCGTGCGGCGATTAAATTTTTAAGTTCCGATTAAACTTTAAATCTTGTCCTTTACATAAGTAAATGCTGGCTCATATTATACATTTTAAATTTTGTCTTTTCCCGAATTGAATGCTGTCCTTCTGGCTCATATTATTTTTCATGCGACTGCAAGGAGCATTTTTCCTACTTGTCCTATTTCATTTTTGGGAATGAGGGGAATGTGTAATGTGTTAATATGGTTTACTGACCATAACATTAACGCATACTGTTAAACTAAATGCTACCCCAGCAACTTGAATCAGCTGAACCAGACGAGATACGGCGTCGACAATATGCTCATCGTGTTCAGCGACCCCGATTTACTATATAAGGGCAAGGTTTCAGGCAGTTTCAACTTGTCTATTTCAAGCCACAGAGCGTGCTGCGGCTGCAGCACCGCAGCGCAGCACGATAGCAGCACCGCACAGCGACGAGGATACTTTATCGTGTTCAGCGGCCCCGATTTACTATATAAGGGCAAGCTTTCAGGCAGTTTCAACCTGTCAATTTCAAGTTACAGAGCGTGCTGCACGCTGCTGCGGCTGCAGCGCAGCTGCGCAGCACGATAGCAGCACCGCACAGCGACGAGGATACTCTCATCGTGTTCAGCGGCCCCGATTTACTATATAAGGGCAGAAGCTTTCAGGCAGTTTCAACTTGTCCATTTCAAGTTACAGAGCGTGCTGCACGCTGCTGCAGCTGCAGCGGCTGCGCAGCCGATAGCAGCACCGCACAGCGACGAGGATACTCTCATCGTGTTCAGCGGCCCCGATTTACTATATAAGGGCAAGCTTTCAGGCAGTTTCAAATTGTCTATTTCAAGTTACAGAGCGTGCTGCGGCTGCAGCGCCGCAGCGCAGCACGATAGCAGCACCGCACAGCGACGAGGATGCTCTCATCGTGTTCAGCGACCCCGATTTACTATATAAGGGCAAGCTTTCAGGCAGTTTCAACTTGTCTATTTCAAGTTACAGAGCGTGCTGCTCCCTGGAAATCTCCGGTGGTGTGTAAAAGTGACTGTTCGTATCTTTGTGCAACTAGAGTTGTAAGTCTAACTAAATTCTTTACTTCGTCATTCTTCTTACAGGCCGGGTCATCTAACGTTGTAGCTGTCAACGTCTCTCGCCAACGTGCTGGCTCTATTCCCTTTCTAAGTGCACAGCTTAATTCAAACACCCAAATTATTAAATGCATTATGAG
>JASAND010022538.1:0-32407 GCA_030248195.1 Trissonchulus latispiculum | reverse complement strand
TATGCCTTTACCGTTCAGTTACGTATTGCTCTCCAGCCGTCTTGTAATACTGAGATTTGGACAATCTCTAAATTCAAGCTTAAATTGAAACCTTTACATTCCCTTTATAAATTGGAATTTTTTAAGCCATTGCAAAGTATTTTAAAGAGGTAATGGATAGGTGAAGACTTGCAGCTATTCGCATATTTTAGTATAAATTTCTTTCTTTTATTTCTTTCATTTTACTACTACTACTGGTATTGATTTATTCCAACCAACACAACATTTCAAAAATTAGATCTGTCTAGTATCGTTTACATTCACAGTTTCCCAAATAAACTAGTTACATACAATAATCACAGAAATTGGAAAAGGGTGGGGCGGGCCGATTATCCGACTACTAATCCCCTACCCCTTACAAATTGGAAAAGTGAAATAGTAGCGAGACGGTCTTTAAAAATTGATAACGTTTCCGCTGCAACAGCAAAACGGTCTAGCGAATTCGATATTCGAACAATTCTATTAGTAAAAAAATACTTTCGAAAGTCAGTGTTATTTCTTTTCACAAGTTGCTTCCAAGGATGACCTCTAGTGTGTGTGTGTGACCCCTGGAGAGAGAACTCCAACCTATAGAAGGTTATAGGGTGCCGGTGCTTATCTCCGGATTCTCAGCCCGAAGCCAGGAGTGACAACTCGAATGTTGACTACATCTGTGGAAATCTGTGGATGACCTCTAGTACCTTGATACATATTAATATCGAAAAACAAATTCACATCAAGTTCAACTAAACCATGGAGTATCTTATATACCATCATCAAGTCTCGATCAATACGTCGTTCTTCAAGAGACGGCAATTTTAATTTAATTAATCGACCAGTATATGAGAGGTTTGTAAAACCCGGCAATTTTTTGGTAAACCGCCTTTGCACGTTTTCAATCAAATCAATATCTTTTAATAAGTGCGGTGACCAAACTTCTGAACAATATTCCAATTTAGGTCTAACATAAGTTTTATATAGTTTCAAAAGAAAACTTACATTTTTCGAATAGAAAGCGGAAAAAAGCAGATTAACCCATTTAAAACCTATGTCAGCTATTTCCGAGCAATGTTTCGAAAACTTCAGATTACTTGAGATAGTCACACCCAAGTCTGGAAAATGAGTTGTTTCAATCAGTGCATGTTCACAAAAACATGTAAGTGTTCCTGGGATTAGCATATCCCAAATACATCGCATAACATTTATTTGCTGCTAGTACTAACTGTTTAAGTTTTGTCCACTCGAAGATAGCATTTAAATCGTTCTGCATAAGTATTTGAGCAAGTAATGGTTAGAATGAACTAAGATAAGTTTAGCATCATCTGCAAAAGGTCGAATCTTTAGGTTTTTAAGAACTTTGCTAATATTATATGTATATTAAGAATAACAATGGACCTAATACACTGCATTGAGGTATCCCTGATGTCACTTTTTGTACTGTAGATCTACTACCATTAATATCAACATACTGACATCTCTCAGAGAGATAATTTTCATGCCAACGTAAAAGAGCTCCTTTAAGGGGGTGGCGACTAAACTTTTGCCCCGACTTTGTCCGATTGGCCTACTTTTCGGCGAAGTTATAGAGCATGGGTGTGGTCAAATAAATACTTGGTCGTTGGTTCTTAGCTGCCTTCCAGCCATGTGCAGGCGTCGCGTTTATGTGCCCGAACCCCCCCCCCCTTTTTCGCAACTACCAACATAATTAATTAAAAATCTCTGCTGGCTGCAAGACCTTAGCTCAAAGCTTGTCATTGGCCAATATGAATGGAGAAACACTAGACGTCTGTATCTTGTCTGCATCTAAGGCAATTGCTGTTCAAAGTTGAAGTTTCGGCAAAATTTTGAAAATTTTTGGCCAACGAAAGGAATATTTTATAACTGGTGCGAGCTGTAAGGCTGTAATTTGGCATATACAGAGGCCCTATAGGAGTACTCATTTGTGCCAAATGGCAAGAAATTCTGCCGGGTGTAAAAAGTTTTATGACAACTTTAATCTTCAAAAATTGACAAAATCGCCTTTTTTGGGCAATAGTACCCCAGAAATAGAAAAACTCAAATTTTTTGAAATTAAAATTTTTTGAGATATTTGAACTCAGCGTATTTGAAAACACACCCACAAACGATTTCAGCTCGATTAGTGAAGGTTTGCGACTGCTATGGCTGCAGAAAGCCTTCACACAGGATCCGACAGACTGAAAATGGCGATTTTGGCAATTTTTGAAAATTAAAGTTGACATAAAAATTTTTTCACCCGGCAGAATTTCTTGCCGTTTGGCACAAATGCGTACTCCTATAGGGCCTCTGTATATGCCAAATTACAGCCTTATAGCTCGCACCAGTAATAAAATATTCCTTTCGTTAGCCAAAAATTTTCAAAGTTTTGCCGAAACTTCAACTTTGAACAGCAATTGCCTTAGATGCAGACAAGATACAGACGTCTAGTGTTTTTCCATTCATATTGGCCAATGACTAGCTTTGAGCTAAGGTCTTGCAGCAAGCACAGACTTTTAATTAATTATGTTGGTAGTTGTGAGAAAGGGGGGTCGGGCACCTAAACGCGACGGTTGCACATGACTGGAAGGCAGCGGAGAACCAACGACCAAGTATTTTTTTGACCACACCCATGCTCTTTAACTTCGCCAAAAAGAAGGCCAATCGGACAAATTCTGGGCACCCCCATTTTAGTCCCCCCCCCTTAATGCCCAAAGATCGCAAAATTTGTATTAACTTATTATGTGTAACTGTGTCAAAGGCTTTTGCCACATATAAGAAAATTATATCAATGATTATCGGCAGCTTCAGTACACAAGTTATAGTTATCCAAAAGCTGCACAGTTGTGTATCTTTTAGGCCTAAATTCAAATTGGTTGTGCTCAAATTTATTAGTATCTGTCAAATAGGACCTAATGGCATCAGCAACTATTTCTTCCATTGGTTTACTACAACCACATAAAAGACTAACTGGTCTATAATTCTCAAAAACCGTTCTTAATGATTTTTTATGAATTGGAATGACTTTTGCAAGCTACCACTCTGCAGGTAGAGATTAGGCTTTAAAGCATTGCGTATAAATAATCGATAAAGGTTTAGCCAAAGTTAAAGCTAATTTATTCAGCAAGAATTGTGGAATTTCATCAGTGCCATTACTTAATTTTGGTTTTAAATTTTTTAAGTACCTCATTACTATTTCTTCCGTAAACAACACTGTCTCTATTGAAGTTTGCGAAACTGGTAAATTTTGTAACGCAATTTTATTGTCAGTCGCAAAAACTGAAAAAACAGTTGTTAAACAGTTCAGCTTTTTCATCGACCCTCGAAATTGTTTTACCATTCTTGATCATGAATGGAATATCCAATTTTGGTGTTAGGCGCAATCTTACTTGCCGCCAAAACTTTCTATCGGATGGATTTTGCAGTAATTTAGCTTCTCTAAGAAAAAGGTCTGTCCGTTATTCTCGCCTTGCTTCTCTCGATGCCAGTTGCCAGGCAATTCTGTTTCTAAGGCTTGGATTAACTTTATATTTTCTATTCAACGTTATTTGCCGTCTATGCAGCTTATTAGTATTGCCTGACCAAAGGAACGTATTACGTATGCTACATAACGGTACATAACGTGAAATACAATCAGTTAAAATAGTTTGAAACAGTTCCACATCATAGCCAAGTTAGTTTTTTGCGCTAATAATTTTTCTTCCCAATTAATATTTCGTAAAAACGTGGTCATAGCTATTAAATTTAGCTTTATGAAAATTATAAAACCAAGTTTTTGAGGCTATATTTTCGTTCATTTTCTTTCTTTAATTCCATTTCTTTCTTTCTTCCACTTTCTTGATTGTCCACTAGAAATGATTGGCAGACGAAGGTATATAGTTACACTCAAAGGTCAAATCTATGCCTCGTCGTGTTTGACGCATTCGAATTATGCGCCTTATAAGTTGTTGCTAACTTGAGAAAATGAGGATGTCCTTAAAGAAGCAAACTAAGCTGGGTTTATGTTAAGTCAAAGGTTGATGTAATTAAAAGTGACAACTGTTTTATTGATGACAAAGTTTAAAATTATTCAGCGGACAAAATTTCTTTCTTTTTCTTTTCTTTCTTTTATTTATTTCTTTCTTTTCTTTAAACTGAAATAAGAGAATAGCTGTACAAGAGTTTCACCTGTGTGTGAGGCAGTAACCAAACGGCTTACAACGAATTAGTCAATATAATGATATAATAGTGATAATCAATTCGTTTTAAATCCTGCTAGAACTTCAATGTGGTCATTTTTAAAATAAGAGGCTTTAAAATAATTTTTATGCAGAAGATCTTAAAATATTATTGGATTTTTCCTGAATGTTGCCCAAACATTGTAAAAATTTAAATGTTCTCTTGCTCTTCGACAAGGGAAAAATAAAAGAATTGAAAAACAAATTGATCAAAAACAAACAAAATCGCCTCAACTATGCCTAGAGGCTGATGCTGTTAATTCTTTGAGTGCTATTTTGAACTGTTTTAGAAAAACCAAAATGCTTGTTATGATCAGTCAGTATTACACTCATTTGAATGCGTTTTTTAATTCTAATTTCAAACTCAATTTTGTACAATTTGAAACAGTCTGGTAGGATCATATTAACAAGGCCCGTTTGGCAGGAAATTGGCTTTTATGTGGTGAGACACTTAAGCCTGACAATTGCTTCTACCAGTTGCAATTCCTCTCATGGAGTTTAGCGGCAAGGAAAATTTTATAAATCTCTAGGAACGTCATTCATTTTATTAAGCTGGAGATATTTGGAGCTATTAAGCAAACTCGTTTAAAATTCGCATCAAATGATCTAAGTTTTCAGACGTAGCTGCGTTTAGGCTGTTAGATGTTTTAAAAAGCTAGTTGTCTTTTGTGTAAACTGTACTTGGTATATGCATAACTTCAGCAGGCAACCTGCCAGTAATGAAACAGTTTGAACGCTTATGACAGACTTAGTATGAAGTTTGTTTGAGAAAAGTGAAATCAGCTTTATGCAATAAAAACCAAACGTAGGTGAATAAGCCAATCCGCTTCAATCTTCGGTTTAATCTTCGTTTGGCAAAAGAATTTACTTTTTGACATGCAATTACAATTATGCTCCCTAACTAACTAACTAGTTTGGACAAAGTGTAAAATTTGGAAATTCTAGTAAAAATAATTTGTTTTCAATAAAGAGTTGCAAGGTTCGTGAATGAGTGTTTAAATGTCTGATTATTCCACCGCTTAATCGCTAACTAACTAATAAAGGATGACACAGCCCTATCTAAATTTGTCACAAATTTACTTTAGAAAGAAAAATACGAAACTGAACAGAAATGCAAAGGTACACAAAACTTTCACAAGAATACAACATATTTTCTTCCAAACTGACAAAACAAAGGTTGGGATAAGCACCTTTATATACAAAACTCAAAAATGGGGAGAACAACCCAAAACCCCAGAAGGGAGAGCCACAAGTTATTTCCCCAAAATTGCCCGTAGGCTCACAAACCTGACATGAGAGTTGGCAGAGAGAAGATCGGGTGACTCCCAAGGATTCAACATAACGACTAACTGTAAATTGCGCCCAAATTTGGAGAGAAAATGAATTAGCTATGTCCAGCGTTGGTCCGCACACAAGAGTATAATTTAGATTGATTTTTCATGAAGTTAACACCCACTTTCGAATAGTTTACGGTAAAATCAAGGAAATATTCTACAGATTACCCCCTCTTTTGAAACGCGCGCCCTCGCCGCGGCCTCCAGGCACATAGGTTAGTACTAAAATTGCGTAGCCTACGTACCGTAGCTACTAGTAGAGATAAAATGCGTTTTAGAAAAAATGGGGGAAAATAATAAAACGTTTCCTCGGTTCACTTTGGACACCGGGAATTACTCGACCTCATGTTTTACACATTTTTTGGGTTTTGCCGAGACACGGGTAAAACTACGCCGGAACATACCGGGGGTACAATCAACATATATATCACGGACTTTGCCGACACACAAATACAAAGAAAATTGGGACAAACCCTTCAGCCGCGACCAGAGCGCACATTACAAAACAAGAAATAATCCGAAGATATGAATTTACAATAATATGAGTAATATAATCAAAAATAAATGCCAACAAAAGTGCTCGGGAAATTAAAGGAAGAAAATTTTAAGTATAGAAATATAGAAATAATTATAAAAAGAAATTCAAATATATGAAGCCAGATTTTATTGGGGAAAGGCAGCGAGAGTCGAGGCGACACTCAATTTCAAATGCTCCGGAGGAGCGAGATAATGCAGAAAGGAGAGTATTTCAAACTCACAAGTGTGGTCTCTCCTTGAGCACCTGCCTGCCCCAGCATACACAAATATAATAGAATCTTTAATAAATGCCACCAAACTATAAAGCACAAAAATAAAGCAAAGTTGGCATAGCTGCTAAAAATAGACATGGCAAAAATAAGGCAAAAATAATGGCAGTATAACGTAGAAGAATTTTGAAGAAAAAGTAAACCCGTGACAATTTTTAGCAAAGGAAAGTGAAACAAACACCATTTTAAGAGACCGAAAAGATTATAAAAAATAGAATAACATACAGCAAAAATAGAACAGACAAGCTGAGCTAGAGGGACCCCCCCACCCGGAAATAGAATCTCAGAAAAGTAGAAACAGGAAAACGAAATTTTTGAATTAATTTAAGAAAATTAACCCCATGAGAAGAAACCCCAAACAATTACCAAATGATCCCACCCAACCAAGGTTAACGCTAAATCGGTAGAGTACATATAAAATATAAACAGTGAAACAACGGTTAATAAAAAAGGGAAGGGGAAGGGGGAACGGACGAGATAGGGGGACACACAACTGGGTTTCACAACAAACATCACAAGATTGACCCAAAATAGTTTGTAACACAACAGACTGCAGGAAAACTTCTAAGGTCCAGCGCACAGTGGGACAAAGCCCAGACCAAAGCACCATGGTACAGAGCCCAGACCACCCAATCACCGGACCATGCCTCCGGGTGCGGGGCGGATGTCATGTGGCACCGCACACCCCGCACAATTCCAGGACCATCACCTTCGGGTGCTGGGCGGATTTGTCTTGGCACCGCAAACCCAGCACAACCGAACACCGTCACTGCCAGCCGTCCGCATATGGCCAGGCCCGTCCTCGTCACCAGATAGAATCCTTGGGGGGCCAACCCGTATCACATGAGGGGATTGCAATATCAGCACAGACAAAGTAACAGAACAGGGAAACATTCGCCGCCAGAAGGGACAGGGGGGGAGGGACAGTAAGTATAATACAGAACAAACAAAGAAAGATAAAAAGAACAACATACGGCATGTTTATTGGCATAGGCATATAGGCATAAAGCCTGACAATAACAAACAAAAAATAGCTGGGCAAACGTCCGCAGTACATACATATGAGGCCCGATTAATTTAGAGAGGGTAGGCAGAAACCGGCGGAACCAAAATCTCCCCTATGGGGGAAACGCGGGCACCGCAGGAAAAACGGAAAGTAATACTCAAGAGTCAAGAATGCCGGTCCGGGGTTGACCGCCCACCGTTACCTCCCCTACGGGGGAAGCGCAGGCGGCGAGCAACCACGGACCCGCCGAGGTACGGCACGGTGCTATGAATACCCCAGTACTATTGCCTGTATGGTTAAAAATTAGTATGATAAAATATAAGAAATACAAAATACCCACCCGTGTATAATGTCGAAAATCATAATTTCACGATTGAGGGAATAAATATAGATAGAAAATATTTATTAAATTTGCGATAGAAATCAAATTTATTAAATTTATATGTAAAAGAGGAACAGAATTTATCATAAAAGGTAAGAGAAAAACGCAATTTACATTGAAAATGAGTAGAAGAGATTATTTATTCAAGAAATGCACCAAGACGACTAGAAGCGGTGCTACAAGTCACAAACAAAAATTCCTGAAATACAAATACAATACGTGAAATGCACATAAGATCATAAAGTATATACCTGTACTACCTAGTGTGGATTCGTCAATGAAGGACGAAAGCAGCGACCACTGGACTGTGTGGCGATGGTACGAAGATGAGCTTGCTGAATAAAGAGCGGGTCCACTCGCTGAAACTGTAGATCACTGATGTCAGTGTCGTTGATCCGCCACGGTGGAGGAGCGAAACGTGAAACAGAAATTAGTCGTGCACCACGGTCAAGAAGGTCTTGGGGAGGGTAAAAAATAGCTGGGATGGGAAAAAGTCCAAAAAGGGCGGCCACTTTTTGCATACGCGTACGTTGTTTAGCAATAGAAAGAGAAGTTGGAACTGGTTTGGGAGGCTGTAGAAATTCTGGGTCATTAACCGCTAAGCCAAATAATGATTGGGATTCTCACACGTATGGGGCGCCTCCTTTTTGTACTCGAAACCTTAGGGTAGGAGGGAAGGGCATCGTGTTCCAGTTGGGATCCGTTTTGCTAAATTTTATGGTCCACCACATGCGTTTTTCCTTCTGAAGTTCATCGATAGATAAACCTAGAGGGGATTCGTCAGAGGCCAAATGAGAACTAGTAGGTTGACATGACATGGTTGCTAAAATAAGAAAATTTTACAGAAAATAAACCTACCAGAAAAGATTAGATCAAAGGCTCCAGGAATAGAAGCAAGAGAGCCATGATAGAGAACAAAGTCCTCGAACAGAGTATAACCTATAAATATCATACAATATATGTGTTGTGTAACCTATACCTTATTCTTGTTCAGAATCTTCTGGTGGAGGTTTTTGATAAAAAAATTTGAAATGATTGGCGATATTATGATAGTGACATTGTGTGATAAACTTTTGGTCGACACGTTGGAATTTTGTCTTCCGAACATCAATCCATCTAATTAAACCCGGCGGGAGAGAAAGGTCAGGTTCTGCCAAAGTAATAGGTCGAACACCTAAATCACGAAGGTCTCGAGGGGGGTCAAAAGTAGCAGGCGTGGGAAAATATCCAAACAAGGCAGCGACTTTTTGCATCCGTGCAGATTCTTTAGCTGCAGTAATAGTATCCGGGACTGGTGCTGGAGGGGGAGAATATTTAGAATCGTTAGAGCTAAACTAAACAAGGATTTTGAATCACGAATACAGGGAAAGCATCCCCTTGAGGTTCGAAACTCAGGTGTGGGTGGAAAAGGCATAGTATCCCAAGAAGGGTCAATTTTACTAAGTTTTATAGTCCACCTAGTATTTTATCCATTTGATGCTCGTCCTCTGGCAGGTCTAGTGGAGTAGATATGACCTGCAGGGTAGAGGACGGGTGCAAGGAGGAAAACTTACTGAGAACGGCAGTTCCGTAAGGCATTAGGACTAAAAACAGAAAAATTACAATAAGTTAAACCTACCGACACTGTGGATCCAATTCCAGTGATCAGAACAGGACACAATTTGCAAAGCAGAAAAAAGCGTTTACGTAAATAAGAATATTACGTGACATAACAATAATATATAGACGAAACAATGAGGTTAAATAAAGAGGATTAAAAGGTAAATGGTAAAAATTGTAAATATAAAATGTGTAAAGGGTTAAAAGAAAAGATAAAAATAAAATTAGTGAATTATTAAAGTAGTGGTTATAATTAGGCAACAGTACTGGGTAACACAAATACTTTCTAAGGGTGTTTTAACCCTTTATCATAATGATAAGATCAGAAAATTTTTTAAATTTGTAAAATTTATTCTAGAATAAAAATTTAAAACTTTTAAAGAAATGAAAAGGTAATCGTGTAAACGGTTTGTTAGAAATAAGATTTGACGAAATTATTGGGCCTCGACAGAGAATTACACCTGAAAAGGTTTTAAACGGTTTACATGAATCAATCCCGGGGCAGCATCGACACGGTTTAGGGACAAAATCTCTAGTTAGTGGGAGAAACAACTTTAACCACTCGAAAAGGGCCTTCAAACATAGGGACATATTTTCTACTGGCCCCCTTGGGAATATTTGCTTGGGAAACATCTTTCCAAACTAACATTTCTTCTTTATATTCAATAATTTTGATTTTGGCGTCATACGTTCTTTTGCGTTTTTAAAGAATTTCGCGCGTATATTCTTTCAAAACTTGTCGAGAATATTGTAGTTTTTCACGTAAATCTTGTACGTATGATGGAGTAAAATTTTGAGTAAGTGGATCAGTTTGAGTGAGAAAATTTTGACAGTGCAGCCTGGGATCCAGTCCGAATAAAAAATAATAAGGCGATTCTCCGGTGGAGGTATGAGGGGTTGAGCGATAAACGAACAAAACCCATGGGATTAGTTCGACCCATTGTCTAGCAAATCCTAAAAGAGCTTTTCGTAGTAAACCTTAGTACCATTTAAGCGTTCGCATGCCCCGTTGGTCTGGGGGTGGTAAGCAGTAGTTCGTACTTTTTTGGTACCCATAAGTTTACACAGTTCTTCCATGAGAGATGAACAAAAGGGGGCACCCCGATCAGTGAGAATTTCTCTAGGTGCCCCGTGAATTGCAAAAATATTTTCGGCTAAATTTTTGGCAATAGTGTGGGTTTGTTCATTTTGCATAGGGAAGGCCCACCCCAACGAGTTAGAAAATCAACAACAACCAGAACCTTGGAATTCCCTCTAGGGGTGATAGGGGCATGCATAACATCCATTGAAAGTCTCTCAAGAGGGGCCTCCAACGGTGTGAAAAAGCGCATCCAAGCCTGTGGTTTTTTAGGACCGGGATTACAGGCTGCACACACTTGACAAGCATCAATAAATTTACGTCTTGTGTTAGAGTTTCCCAAAAATATTTGATGGCAATCATGCCCTGAGTTCGGTCCCTCCCATTGTGACAACCTCCAAATAGGGCGTTTTGGCATTCATCAAATATATACTTATTTTCGGCAATCTTTAGGGACTACAATTAATTTGAGCGCATCCGACGTCTATATGTTAATTTCCGGCGTAGTATATCATTTTCAATGTAGTAATCGGAAGAAGTTTTACGTATGTTATAAGCTTCAACAGGATTTTGAGAAAGAACTTTATTTTGAAGGAAATTCATCATGTTTGCCGTAAAAGAATCAGATTGTAAAGCTTGTTTCCAAAGTTCAATACCAGCCTCGGATGCCAGTGGGTCCTCCGGCCTTCATATTCCTCCTCTGTATTCGTAATTGCAAATAGAAATTCGGGAATTTGGGGTGGTCAGCAAAAGAGCCGGCCACTAGAGGAGGATTACGAGATAAGGCGTCTGGAGCCCCGTTTGTGATACCAGGGCGCTGAATAACACGGAATCGAAAAGATCGCAAAAATGATCGCCAACGGGCAATGCGGCCCAAAGCTGTTTTGGGGACCACTTGGTCATCCAGCATGTATTTTAAAGCTTTATGATCAGTAATTACGTCAAATTCGTAGAGAATCAAATAATGTTGAAAGTAAGAAATACCAAAAAAATATAGCCAGCGCCTTCAATTCGGTGACGTGATAATTCTTTTCAGCGGTATTCAGCGCCCTGGCGGCGTATGCAACCGGATGAAATTTTCCTTGATCATCCGTTTGTTGGAGCACAGCTGCAATGCCCTGAAAACTGGCATCCGTGGCTAAAGTGAACCGTTTCGAAAAGTCAAGATATACTAGCACCGGAGCAGTAATGAGTTTTTCCTTTAAAGTCTCAAATGCCAGCTGGCACGCACTACTCCAGACAAACTCAGCGTCTTTTTTAAGTAAAGAATTCAAGGGATGGGCAATTCTGGAAAAATTTGGGACGAAACGTCCATAATAACCTGCAAGACCGAGAAAACTTTGAATATCTTTAACATTCTGAGGAACAGGAAAATCTTTGACGACCCGAATTTTTTTCGGATCAGTGGAAATCCCAGACGCCGACAGTACGTGTCCAAGAAAAGGCATTTGAGATTTTGCAAATTCACATTTTGAAAGTTTCAAAATAACGCCCTCTCGAGAACAACGTAGAAATATTTCTAAAAGTTTATCTAAATGATCAATTTCGGTAGCACTGGTGACTAAATATCGTCAATATAAACTGTAAAACCTTCCATTATCCGGTCTATGATGCGCTGAAAGGTTGAGGGAGCATTGCAAAGGCCGAAAGGCATGACCTTGAACTCATACAGCCCTGAATGGGTTATGAAAGCAGTTTTTTCACAATCAGGAGGATAAATTGGAATTTTTGTGGAAACCCGAAGCCTGATATAATTTAGAGAAAATTGAATGACCCAAAATTGATTCAAATAGCCCGTGAATGTAAGGAATAGAGTAACAATCTTTTTTCGTAATTGCGTTTAATTTCCGATAATCTACACAAAGACGCCAATCCCCGTCTTTTTCGCGACTAAAATTATTGGATTCTAGAGGGCTATATGAGTCCTTGTTCGAGCCATGCTGCCAACTTGGCGTCGGTAATTTGTTTTTGAGCAGGGTTGACTTTATAAGCCCGTGCTTTTATAGGGCGTTTTCCCGGCTCAATTTCAATATAATGATAGTCTATGTCTGTTTTTCCACAACCTCCAGCTGCATCCCAGATATCCGGAAAATTTAGAATCATGAGACGCAAACGACGCTGATTTCGACGAATTAGGCAACAATCTATAAATTGAATTTCCTGGTTCAAGATTTTTCGGCGTCCGCAAACGCTGGTAAATTGACTAATTCAACCAGTTTGTCCTGTGTGGTACTCCCGTTCGGGGAATCCACCGTTGCGGGCCCCGAATCAGACGAGATGCGCTTTGCTAGAAGTTCCTCTCTGTTTAAATACGTATATCCAGTTTCGCCTGGATGAAGAGGTCTAGAAATGTTACAGGTACCCAAGATCCTTGAACGGGGGGTTCAGATTCTTCTTGTACCGCCAGGTCCTCGGAGAGGGCAGGTGGAAAATCGTTCCTCCCAGTTTGACTCACCTGCGGAGGAATCGCACCGGGAGGTTCGTCGAGAGGGCCGTCCACACCGTGGTCTGGACAGTCCTTCCCGACAGCAGGTTCCACCTGACCTCGACAGGTCAACTCGACCCAATATTGCACCAAATCAGAAAAACCCACAGATATTAGGGGTAAGGGGCGTTTTAAATTTTCTGGCAAAGGAGACAGTTGATCGGAAGGAATTAGACATGGGGTTAAATGACCAGTTTCAGATGATGAGGGGGTGGCTACCCCCTCTTTCGCAAATCTTGGCGGTTCAGGGGGGGGCAGCTAAAGCTTTTGCTAAATTTGTGTTTTCTTTAATGACTTCAAGGTGTTCTTCTTCTAGGGGGTGGCCTACCCCCCTCTTTCGAAAAAAATATCTGGGTCCATACCTTCTTCTGGACAATGAAGAACAATTTCAAAATCATCATGCAATGGTTGTTTCAAATATGGGTCAACAGGCGATCCTTCACGTAAAGGGGGTGTGCCCATACGTACGTCGACCGCATAAATCAAATCCCATGAAAATTCTTCCAGATGAAGTTGTGCCGGCGTTAAAATTGAATTTCCCCGGACAAGGTGCTTGGGCCGAGTAATCCTGTACAGGGACGACTGAACCAATTACAGTCGACCGAGGAATCTGAATAGCTGTTGAGGTAGGGTTAACCTTCAAAAATTCGAAAAACTTTCCTAAAATTTGAACCACTCCCGCATATGGTAGAATCTTGTGTTCGGCCATAAGAGATGCCATAGGGTTGAAAAAACACAACAGACCTCGGACAGTGCAGGAGGTGCGGGCAGAGGCCCACACCTCCGAGGAAGGGGGTACAGTGACGTCTATAGCCATGACTGCAGGTGCTTCATCGCACCAATTTGCTAAAAATTCAGACCGAATTTCGGTTGAAGAAAGTAAAGGTTGGCGGAAGCCTTGCATATTAACTTCGCTTGTAGAAAACAATAAATCCAAATGAAAAGTTTTTATAAAATCTGTACCGATTAACATATCCCGATAAAATTGTGGGGCCATGTGAAAAGACCAACCGTACTCCTTAGAATCAATAGAAAAGATTACAAAAAGTTTTGCAGAAATTTCAAGGGGAGCATTGCTAGAAGTTACTGCCGTAATTGGGACCGGGTGGTCGAACCGAACGTCAGCCCCACCCGCCAAAATTCTTTGCACTGTCCGGGGACTGGTGATGGAAATTGATGCCCCAGAATTAATAATTGCCAAAATTTTTGTTTTGCCAGACATGACTGATCGGATTCAAGGTCGGAGGGAACCCCAGGGGTTACCGCAACTGAAGTCAAATGGCCCAGGACAGGTGTTTATTCTTGTTGGACTAAAGTAGCAGTTCCTCCGTTTCTGTGGCCACTGAGGCCGTCTAGGCCCGTCGCTCAGCGGAGGGAATGGGGTGCCCCACCCAAAACTGGAGAAAAATCCGCTGTCGAAGAGGCGGAGGGGGTGTTCCTCACGAAACATACCAGAATCAAACTCTGACTCATCTGGGCAGGTACGTGTTAAAAGAAAAGCCATGTCCCGCATTTGTTGGGAAAGAACTTCATAATATTGTTGCATAAAATCAAACGTTTCGCGTTGTATGGAACGTAAACTATTAAAATTATGAACCATTTTAGAAAAAACATTGCACAGTTGTTCTCGGAACACGGTTAAATCTGGATGTTGGGAATCCCGTGTATTTACTGTTTCTGAGGAGGGAGGGGTATTGTCCGCAGGTGTTTCTCCCTGCGAAGCATTGCTGAGCGAACAGGCAGAAACCACTGAAATTTGAAATTGCTCAAACATTTGATTTGTTTATTGTAAAGTTATCCCTTGTGATGGTAGTGGGGGCTTCCCACCCAAGGAGGGTGTAGGATTTCCCACAACTTCCGAATTTGAAGCACGCACAAAAGTTTGAGACAGATCCAGCACTCTGTAAAGACACAGTACGCTGAAATCGCGCCGGAGTAGGCGTCACAGAGGTTGCAGCCGCCACTGGCTGGGGGTTCTACCCCCTAATATACGTAGTTTGAGCTCCCAGATTTTGCGTAGGCTGGAAATTTTGAAGGGGAACAGAAGGTTGAACTGGGGAGGGATTTGGGGGTGGAGGCACGTACTGAGAGATTAGGGAGCAGGGATATAGTTTGTGGGGTAGTATTGTTGTTGATAGATTGAAGGCCCCGGGTATTGAGAAGGGTAAGCATTCTGTTAATACATAACGTGCTCAACTCTTTCTTGGGGTGGGCGATTTCTATAATCAGGAGGGGCTTTAGACGGATAGCGTTCCCAACATTTTTCGGATGGGTGACCCCGCCTTTTACAATATCGGCAAGGGGCAGAAAATTTTTCCGTTTTTCCTCCTCCCATTTACTTAAAGCTTCTCGAAAGTGTTGCTCAAACCTGTCCTTCATTTCACGAAAGCCTAAGCGGGAAGCCGCGACTTCAAGGTTGGACTGTGAGGAGTATCTGAACTTTTTTAGGGTTGGATTTTCTGTCTGTGCCCCCCTCTTCAACATAGTAGACTGGCAGATCATAAGAGAGGGTAGCTCCCTCCATGGAGCGGGCCTCCCGAGATTCTAAACGGTCAATGATGCGGCGAACGTCCTGCATGGTGGGGCGTTGATACAAGTAAAGGGAAGCTAGAGCAGAAGCAAATTTGTCGTGTACCCCCGCAAAAAGTTGTTGAACGCATTCTTGTTCACGCTCCTCCTGTGTGTCCCACAGGTCGAGGGCCATCGCTTGCAATTCTGAGATGTAATGTCGAACGGACTCGTTGTGAAGTTGCTTTGGATGTGCAAAAGCCGACAGCCGCTCCCGCAGTGAAAGTTGCGGTTTTGGAAATTGCGATTTGATCAATTCTAGAAATCCTGAATAGGACTCCACGACCTGTGGGCCACAGCGAGAAGCAAAAATTTGGGCTTTTCCCGTTAATTTATTCCAACGGAGGCGCCCCCACTGATCCTGAGGAACTGCATGAACTGCCACTGCTGATTCAAATTGGGGTAACCAATCTTCAAAATATGCGTATTTTGGGTCGTACCGGGGGACATCCCGTAAAGCTTCTAGATAATACCAAAAAAGACCCGTGTCAAATTTTGGAACTGAAATATCAGTAGCTTCCATTGTGTTTGGGGTTGGATGTCGGGGACTTTTTGGGATTCCCGGTTGTTTACCCACATTATTGACTGAATAATTAGTATAGGTGCCCACGGATGAAGGTGACCCAGAAAATTTTGAGGGAGGAGGTGAATTTGAATTTTGTTGAGAAGGGGGAGGGGGAGGTGGTGACCGTTCACAGGCCTGATACGGCTGGGCAGGCGCCGAAGGAGGGCCCGCGACGAAATCTTGCTGCACTGAGGACGAGCCTACCGAAGAAGAAGTGTCCCCAGTAGGAGCCAACGCTACACCTTTACCTCCCCTCGGAGGAAGGGCGGGTGTGCGATGCTCGTGCTGCCGCAGAACCTCAGTCGGTCCTGAAAGACGGTTTTCTGCAACATAATCAGCCGCGCAAGCATGCGAGGCCACCATCTCCGCCATGTAGTAAGGGTTACTTGGGACCCGCTAAGGTGGAACTGGAGGGACTTGTAGTGGGGGCAAATCTTGTTGAGACCCTTCCCACAAATAATTATTCTCCAATTCACGAATCACCGGATTTTCGAAAACTTGTTGTTCTAGTTGGTCGTAATTAAAATTTGCTGGAGTACGTATAAAATATTGGCCCTCAGGATATTGTGAGGTTGGTGGTTGATAGCATAGCTGGGGTAGCTGTTGTTGCATATGGGGTTCCTTCATATAAATGTTGGCCATATGACCCCGGATGGACAGGGTAATAGCGTGGATCCCCTTGATTCAAAAGGTTTTGATTGGCCGCTTTTTCTGGGGAGGCCAAGGGTGGATTTTGGGATGCAGGAGGGGGGACTTGCAAAGGTGGAGACGGAGGAGGCTGAGTGTGATACAAAGGTGGCATTTCCCTCTTTACAAATTGGTATTTTCTGAATTTGAACGTAAGAAGGGGCCATTTGTTGATTTGGCAACAAATTTCCTTACTGATCCCAGGGAAAAGTAATGCCACCCATGTGTGAAGGTCGGGACGGTTGGGTTGTTGGCCAGTTAGCATGCGTATTTTGAGAATTTTGAAAATTTTGAAAATTTTCCCCGGAATAGATGTGCTGGGGTAGATACGTAGAAAGAGGGGGTATGGGGTCCCCTCCAGTTTGGACCATAACCACAGAACTTTGGCTGTGGTTAGAATCATACACAGATCCTGATTCGGAGCCACCCGAATTAAGGGAGAGGGTTTCGCCACCCGTAGCCGGAATTTGGGCAGATTGAAGAACCCCATGATTTTGGGGGAGTGCCCCCCCACCTGACTGATCAGAAGAAACACCCACTGGATTGCAAATGTTGGGCGATTTTTGCGACGTTTTTGGTTGGGAATACGTATTTACGGGGGGACAGATGATTTAGGGAGGAGGCTTCCCCCGAACCCAATAAAGCAGAAACGACTTCCTGAGCCGTCTTGGCAGCGTCAATCCGGGGAGAGATAAAGTTATCGAAATCACGCCGAAAATTTGAATTTTCTGAATGTTGGGGAGTAATGGGTTTTTCTGCAGGTTGGTGAATAATTTGTGAGGGTGCAGAAACTGGCCCCCCAAGCGTTTTTACCAGGGTTTCCCTCTGACTTTGCGTATTATTTTGACCCAAATTTTGGGGGGGACCCTTGTAGGTTGGGAGGAATGCAAATTTGATAGTTGTAGCTCGGTGGGTACCCCCCACGTATTTTGCAAAGACCCAGAAAAATTGAGATTACCCCTGGAGGTTTTCCTTACGGGGAAAATTTCTCCAGCAGTTAAATTATGTCTGGTACGAGGGGGGTAGGAGGGCGGACACCCCCCCGAAAAATTATAGGTGAGGGAACTGAATTTTGGGGGAGTTGATTTTCCGAATTTTCAGGGTGGGGGAGATCTTGATTTTGGGGGTGGAGGAGTTCCCCCTGCAATTGATCAGAATCAGAATTTGGGGGAGGAGACGAAATTATAACTTGGGGGGAGGGGGTGCAGATTGGGGAATCTGCAAACTGAAATGGGGTGGATTAATCTGAGAACTTGGAGGGGGTTCTGAGAATTTTGGGGGAGTTTCGTGAATTTTGGGTTGGCCTTTGTAAATCTTGGGGGAGATCCTGTCCCCCCAGCCCCCCAACCGGCAATTGGTTTTCACCCCCAAGCTATTTACATTAACAAATAACAATTCTGGGGGGATTGTACAGTTTGTGGTCCCCCTGCAACCCCCCAACTCTGTTTCCCCCGACCGCGTCAGTCGCGGAGACACAGAAAAACGGCGGTTTAAAGAACTATCTGAACTTTGCGATGCTTGCCCGATAGGAAGTTCAGAAAAAGGGCGGACAGTGCCATCACAAAGTTTTTTAAGATAGCGAGTGTGCGGAGGAGAAGAATCAGACATATTACTCAAAATGAAACGGTCGCCAGTTTGTAGAATTTGGAAATTCTAGTAAAAATAATTTGTTTTCAATAAAGAGCTTGAATGAGTGTTTATATGTCTGATTATTCCACCGCTTAATCGCTAACTAACTAATAAAGGATGACACAGCCCTATCTAAATTTGTCACAAATTTACTTTACAAAGAAAAATACGAAACTGAACAGAAATGCAAAGGTACACAAAACTTTCACAAGAATACAACATATTTTCTTCCAAACTGACAAAACAAAGGTTGGGATAAGCACCTTTATATACAAAACTCAAAAATGGGGAGAACAACCCAAAACCCCAGAAGGGAGAGCCACAAGTTATTTCCCCAAAATTGCCCGTAGGCTCACAAACCTGACATGAGAGTTGGCAGAGAGAAGATCGGGTGACTCCCAAGGATTCAACATAACGACTAAAACTACGCCGGAACATACCGGGGGTACAATCAACATATATATCACGGACTTTGCCGACACACAAATACAAAGAAAATTGGGACAAACCCTTCAGCCGCGACCAGAGCGCACATTACAAAACAAGAAATAATCCGAAGATATGAATTTACAATAATATGAATAATATAATCAAAAATCGCCCAAAATTATTTCCCAAAATTATTGCCCCAATTATTTCCCCAAAATTGCCCGTAGGCTCACAAACCTAAGGATTCAACATAACGACTAACTGTAAATTGCGCCCAGATTTGGAGAGAAAATGAATTAGCTATGTCCGGCGTTGGACCGTACACAAGAGTATAATTTAGATTGATTTTTCATGAAGTTAACACCCACTTTTGAATATTTTAGGGTAAAATCAAGGAAATATTGTACAAAAGGTGCTGGCTGTCGCAATCATGATTTCGGATTTAGAAGTTTGGACAAGAACACATATTAAATTGTATGAGCGTAATAAATCACGGAGATTTAGATGTTGAGTATAAAAATGTATATAAATTGCTTGCAAGTATATGGAATGGTCTACCTATCGCCAAGAATACTCAATATAAAGCAGCAGGCATATGCCATATGCCACCATAGCATCTCTCTGAAATCATGGCTAAACATGTACTCTGCACACTAACGGCTGGTCCCTCTGCAAATAATATCCTTGTTTCTCTGTCGTAATTCAGTAGCTGCGGGAAACGTAAGGTAACTAATTCGCTCTCTGTAAGCTCTAAAACACAATCAGTGCGTGCATGTAATTTTTGTGTTTGTTTTGCCTACAGCATGCAAGCATAGCGGTCGACTTCACTTTCTTCAGATGAGACTGATTAGCACAGGTGGGTGTTGTTTGAGGATTGGCTGTCCTAGGCTAACAGGTGTAAAAAGAAAGTTATTGTCTGTACTGGTGCTTCATGACTAATAAACGAGACTTGACTAACTAGTTGCAGGTTCACAATCGGTAGTGCATGCCTACCGCTCCTCCTCGTGCCTATCTAATAAAACCTAATAGAAATAGCAGAATTAACACGATACTTTAATTTTAGAATTTACACAAAATTACCAAATGACATTTTCACAAATATGAGAAAAACAGTACGAACAAATAAATCGCCAAACAAACTGAACTACTAAAATCACAAAATACGTCTCAGCTGCCAACAATATGGATTAGATCCCAGCCCAACCAACTATCGCTAATCGTTAACCAAGACACACTAAACACCCCAACTTCTCATCAAGTGACTTCATTTTGGAAAACTACTGAAGTAGCTAAAGTTTGAATTTAGTATCATCATTCATGAAATAATTTACGAAATTAATACTATTTCTAACGAATATTTCACACAGGCTTAACTTAGAAGTAGGCCCACGCCCACTCTTATCAGCATTTACTGCAACTATCTATCTATGATAAGGTGATAAGAAAGTTAGCCGTATACGAGAGAACGACACAATCGTTATTGAACTGATATAACAGTTGTACATATCTTAATTTTATAGACTATTTATCAGTTTTTATCAGTGAGAAGCAACCGTTATCGTGTAAGAGCATAGGTTTTGCACTCCGCCCTGAGCCTAGGATGTGAAATATTGGAGATGTCAGCTCATCTCAATTACTCAATTCCACAATTAGGAGTGCGCTGTACGGCATCTTTTAATAAATCCTATCTCGGCTGCGAGATAATGCCCCTTTTACTTGTTTATGTGCTTTCATTTTCTTTTCCCTCAGCCAACGGCATGGCTTTACCTACTACTTACTTACTCAGTAATTGCCTATTACTAAAAATCTCTATTACAATTTTCTCATATTTTTCAAAACCATGTGGTTGAATTTTTGTGCTGGAAATAGTTTTAGTTTGTTTAGGTACATCTGGTTTCTTTTGGCACAGAGAAGTTTTCTTTCTTTCAGTACTAATTTTAAAGAGGTGGTGTGATAACATTGCTTTCAATGCTTGTTTCAGGTTGAAAACTTTAATTTCACATACCAAACTGTGATTAGTCTAAGCAATGGTTGAAAAGAAGAAGGATTTTTGCCATCTACTTGACTTGTCTGATAAACTTATAGTAAAAATTCTTTGCTTGTTTCCGTGGCGTCAGCGAATTTCTCTGGAAAAGGTCTCCACTCGATTTCGTCGTCTCGTAATTCAATCCTATTCCAGCACGGACTTCTTGATAGTTGGTGGTGGAAAACTGGAGCACTACAGTAAATATCCGCGTTATGCACATAACGCATGTTTTATTGAAGAAACCGATGATTCTGGAGATAATCTTGTTACTTGGGTTATAAATCGATTTCATGGTTTGAAAGAACTCTACTTGCTGAGTCCGATTAGTGAGTCCGTTTTGGCCAGAATTGGCGACGAATTTCCTAATTTGCACACTTTGGGAGTCCGATTGCAGAATCCAAGAAACCAATCGGAACTGAAAAGACTGCCTAAGAACGTGATCTTGAAACTCTACTATGACGAATCAACGTCTGAGAAAAAGTTGAGTAGTCAAGAATTTGATAGAATGGTTCAATTGCTGACGCCCTATGAGATTCCAGTCGACTTCTACTCGCAAGCGATCCCACACGAATTTGGATGCTGTCAGTGTATTCGTTGTTATCGCATTCAGTATTTCATTCCGGCAGAACTACATCGACTCTGCGTCGCATACCGCGGGGGGATGCTGAAGCCTCCTTTCAAACCCTTCATTCCAGAATTCGCAGGCGAAGTGTGCCAGCTGAAGGCGTTGATCATTCCAGACTGTAAATTGTCTCTGCAGTCTTTGATATCTCTCAGCCAACACTGCACCATGTTAGAGGAATTGTCATTTTGCAGCTTCTTTGTGGAAGGACTCACTCCTGTCGAATTCAACTTTCCGAGATTGCGTAGTCTCAACATTCTCAAAAAAGCCTTCCCCTTCGAAGTATTGCGTTCTTTGACAAATTCCGCTTCCCTTCAAAATCTAGGAGTAAACAAGATCAGTTCGATCGATCTGGTCGGGGTTCTGGTGAAGAATCCAAACTTGATCCGCTTGTCGACCGTTATATCGATTGAATCAGCTGACTCTGATATTATTGAAAGTGTATCAGAAATCTTGCTCGACTGAAAAGTCTCAGTATCAGTTTGAAATATCGTTACGATTCCAGCATCTCGGAGAATTCGATTTCTCAAGGATCCCCTGTTTGGCCAAACCTTCAGTCTCTTCATCTGGCCTGTAAATCTTCAGATTTTATAATCTCTCCCCAGTCAGGATTGAATTCTAATGTTGACAATTCACGGTTAGATTCCGGTTTATCATTTTTAAGAATGTTAGAAGGCATCACTTGTCTTTTCTTGGAAAACGTTGAAGTTAACTGCGAACTGTTCTGTCCACTTTTACAGGACCTGAAATTGAGCCAAGTGGCGTCTGAAGACGAGAACGCTGGATTTCGAGTTGGCTCTGACTTCAAATCCCTTACATTGCACTACGATGAAATTGATCCCAGTTTGGTAATTTCTCCCAATTCAGTTGTTCAGTATCCTCAGGATTTAATCCTAGAAATTGAAATACTCAGCTCTTTTCGTTTTTCGAACAGTTTACCAGGGAAAGTATACTTTGACTATCTGAGGTCCGGTTGCTCATATCTGAAGTCAGTGCATGTGCATGACAATTCCGGCTCACTGCACTACTGTACGCGTGTGGGAATGGCTTTTGGTGAGGCGTTGGGCTCACTTCTCAAACTGGAATGGCTACATTTTGAAAGTCATGAATCGCTGCTGAAAGATTTGCTTAAGGGATTGGTTGAAAAAAGAGAAAGTTTAATCGATGCTGGAGTAAATTTGGAACTGTTGGAATACAGTCTCATTCATAAAAATGTTCAGGTAAGGCTCGAATCGGATAGAGCCCGAATGACTGCCCGAAGAAATTTTTATGGATTCCTGAATCAACAGCCGTTTTTTCGACGCCATTTTTCGGATTACGCTTTTTCTAAAAAGCCTCCGGATAATACGGCCATCGTATTGAATTCAAAAGACGATTTTATTGTAAAAGTATAGCAAATTTCGACAAGTGTCAGTCGTACAAATTGCGTAAACTATTGCGTCCGGATTTGGAGATAATTCGATGTTCACCGAAAACTTCTTTGTTTATTTTAAGTTTCTTCTGGTTTGTCTTGTCCTAATAACATATGTGCACAAAGTTACGCAATGTGATTAAACCATAGTTTGGAAAAATGTACGCTGTGCTTTAAATACAATAGCTGCGTTTGATAACGGTACCACAAATCAGTGGAAGCAAAGTCGGCACACGAAATTAGCTGACGTTTGCCGAAGAAGCTCAACTGTCGGTTATGTTGTGTTTTGGTAACATTTAACTGAAAACTTCCGAAATTTTTCATGAAAGCGTTTACTAACAAATTTGAGGATTTAAAAAGCTGGTCAGCATTATATTTGTGTTAGTGTTAAAATATAGAGTAGTAGTAGCAGAGTTGGAAGTGGGCCGCGGGTACCAACGGGTACCCGCAGGTACCCCGCGAGTAATAGAAATTCTGCTACCCGCAGGCTACCCGCGCGGGTAGTTGCGGGTATCTCTTTCTGATATATTCACTAAAATTCTAACAAATTTCTGAAATGTCTTCAGAAAAAATAGTGTTGATTTTAAAAATTCACAGGTGGACAGGAAAAAATACCCACTTCTCAGCGAATTTCCTCACAAGGGGTACCAAAAGTGCTCTCACAAGCGGTAAGGCATTCGGCAACAAGAGGTTAAAAATGTAAAAAACAAGTTTTCAGACTCAAATTGCAGAAAAATTTCCGACTTCGCCAGATGTTTTACTGAAAAATCGCTGCTTTGCTAAAAATCGTCCAAAGAATGTTGTCTTTATATTAAAAACCCCTGGTTTAGTTAAAATTCGCATAATTTGGTGAAAATAAGGTGCACATATATTGAATCTGGCAAAAAGTGCTCCCACAATGGATGCTCAAATTGGCTACCAGGAGGGTCATTTGAGTTTTACTTTGACCTCCCGTTCTGGTAAGTTTACGTTATATTAGTCTTTAATCTGCGTCCGACAACTGTATATGCTTTTGTGGAACTTTGGATATCCTATCCTAAGTCCTTTGTTGAAGCTGCGTTTTTAGCTGTCATATGTCGTAATCTACTGCTGTGGAATTTTATATCCAGAGGCCTCTGCCTCTATCAGGCTAAACGCGCTTTCGACAGAGCCGAACTATGCATAATTTGCAGCGAATTCAAAACCTTGATCTTTTTCTAATTTCTAGAAGATGCGTTTGAATTAATAAGACTTGTCTTTAGCTTTGCAACATGTGTCTTTTTTCGAAACTACACGAGGCCAACATTAATTTCTAGTAAAGATGCACCCCGCAAGAGGCCGGGGCCTAAAAATTGCGGTCTAAATAGGAAAATTTTCTTAATAATTTAGATTTTACTATGGTTTTAAGAATCGACTAAATTACTATTGTTGTTTTCAATAATAATAGATGAGACATAAAACAAACTATCTGTCTGTACCACAGGTGTACAAGGGGGGGGGAATTCCCCCTCGGCGAAGTCGCCCACAAGGGGTCAGCGAATTTGCTCCCACAAGGGGTAAAAAATTGTCCAAAAAAATAGGCTATACGACTAAAATTTCCAAAAATTTTCCGGCACTTCAAATTTCCCTTTTTTGCTAAAAAGGTCTGAAAAACGTTCGTGAAAAATCGATTTTCGATTTTCGAAAAAAATTTTCGTTGAAAAATCGCTGTTTTTCGTTAAATTTTATTAAAAATCGTTTTCAAAAGTACCCCTAAGAAAAATCGCTCTCACAAGGGGTACCCAAATTTGCCTCCCATTCAGGTATATGGTCTGTACCAATTTAACTTAATTTTTACTTTTAAAATTCCAAAATTTTGGCTAAAAATTGTCAAAAATTTCAAGTTTTGTCCCTGTCGGCACCGAGACTTAACCACCGAGGCTGACATCGGGCTCCAAGCCGAGGTGCATCCCTAATTAAATGTATCAGTTAGTTTAAATTCTTAAAGTTTTGGAAAAAATTTTGGTGTTTTTCCACAAACTTCAGCAATTTGGGTTAATTTCCATATTTCGACAACACATCTGAATAACATTATAATTTAAACTACAATTTAGAAGCTTTTAATAAAGTTTATTTCGGATTATTGACATTTTTTAATAAATTTAATAGCACAGTAGTCTTTTAGCATTAGAAAAATTTTGCGGGTATCTTGCGGGTATCAGTTGAGTGCGGGCCGCGGGCCGCGGGGCGGGCAGGGCGGGTACCAGCTTGCGGGTAGCGGGGCGGGGCGGGTCGCCAAAATGGTACCCGCTTCCAACTCTGAGTAGTAGTAGTAGTAGTAGTAGTAGTAGTAGTAGTAGTAGTGGTATTTAGTAGTAGTAGTAGATATAGTAGCCTTGACTTAGAATTGCTATGAAATTGATTCTCCGTAGATTTTTCAGTGTTAACTAATTCTTTTAAATACGTAGCTGTCGGAAATGGTAGAAGTGGTAGAAAAACTGAACAGTCGCCTTGATACTGTTTTTGACAGTAAACTATGTCCTTTCAAGCCAATGGCTGAATGAATAAATTAGGTATTAAAGAGTTCAATAATCATACAATTCCCGTAACACTACCTTGAATGATCTGACCAAAGCACAAAAAGAATAACTCCTCACAACATTGTGTTGAGAAGAAAGAGGAGTAATCCATTCGTATTATCTTCAGTTTTATTTGCGTACGGTGCTGCGACCAAGATATTGATGCTGTTTGGTTTGCATAATGTTCCTGCAATCAGTGCTGCAGAGGAGACAAAAGGGATAATAGACTATTCAAAGAGGCACGGTTGGGGAGAAAGCGGATCCCCAAGTGAGGAACCCATTTCGTGGAGTTCGCCAAAATATTTTTCAATTTGATGGGGGTTGGGGAGGCAAGACAATCTCATATTAATCTGTTTGTCTCTTAAAATTCCATCAAAGCCTCGTCTTCCACCTACACAAGGAGAGTGCTTTAGAAAAAATGAACTAAAAACTACTGTAACCTCATGCACTACCTTGGAATCTGATAGGTGGGTAGCTTCTCCGTCCTCAAAACTGGAGAACATTTCGCGTTTCGCAATGCTGCAGGAGAGAAACCTAGTAGCTTATTTTTTATATAATATAGAGCCAGCTTGATTGATTATTTCTGATTATTTGTGATCCTCTCTTGCTGATAGAAAAATCGAAGTTCGCGAAATCTACAAAATTTGTAGATATTTGATACCTGAGGCGTCATGTACCCTTGTAAGAGAGAGAAGGGGCGGTAAGGACGTAATTCGTTTTCATTCAGGATTGAAAGTAAAGAATTGTCCTGGCAGGGACTGGACCACGCCGTTCTGCTGCAAAGATCAATGTCAGATATGCTAAACCACTACACCACATTTTACAAATGATTTGTGGGTGTTACAATCTAGTAGTACCAAATAGTCCTACTTAACCGCAGAAATGATTCCTGAAGATGCTTTAAAGGCACTAATGAGAACCTGTACCGACAAAATACGTGTATAGCGGGGCAAGTACCTGATTCTGCGTACAAGCACCGTTACCACACCCGAATACCAGCGTATGCGGAGTCCGTACACAGACAACGAACCGACTACAGGAGACCGTCGGGACAGCTGCGCCAGATGTGAACCGAGTAATTCACCTGCCCTAAGTGAAGAGATGCCTCCTCACTCTCACTATATATGGATTCGAACGATAAGGGGGAGAGAGTAGAGTTAAACACAACTGTACACAACGGCAGAATAATACAAGAGTGAAGGGGGGAGCGAGTGTATGGGTTGAACCCTCCCACGAGCGCCCCCTAGTGAGAATTTGCCCCCAATCACGTAGCTCCCAAAGTCACGAGGGGGGGAACCCACCCAATCCCACGCATACACGTTGGGGGAGCTACGTGACTTGCAAACGTGTCCCAGCCCACTTGATGATGTTATGATAAGCCAAGCGGGTAGCTAGCCTAGCTACAACCGCCAGCAACGGAAAGGTTGATCATTCCAACCTTGATCCGTTACATCTCCCCAGGGCTCGCCATCCGAACTCCCGAGAGGGTCACTGTTCAAAGGCGAACTGGTACGTAAGCCGAGCTCTCAAACAAGTACACAGTACAGAGCAATGCTGCTACAGATACGAGTACACTACAGACGATCTGTCAACTGCAACTCACAAAGCTAGACTAAACCACATTCAACTAGTCAAAACTACGTATATACGTATTATAAAGAAATACCAAAAACAAATGATTAAATACGGCATGGAATACGGTGGAATAAACATATACTAGATAGGCTAGTAGCAATCACATTAAAGCACAAGGTGACCAAAATTATGCATGAGCAAAAATACACGTAGTAGTAGAACCGTAAAATTATTTGGAATTAAGTAGCTAAATATGAAAATACAATGACTTTCCAAAAGTAACTCATGGGAAAGAGGAGTTATCCTCCTTTGGAATGTATAGTCTAACGAGTGTGTTATTTAAATTAAGAAAACAAGAAAATAAGTTGAACTTTCAGATAAAATATTAATAAAATTAAGTTTAACCAAGCCAAGCTAATGTTTATCAGGACTTCGCTTGACAAGGCAATCAGCCTATAATAATAATAATAATAATAATAATAATAATAATAATAATAATAATAATAATAATAATAATAATAATAAAGTTACCCTAGAAAGACACGCCGTTAGGGTGAGATCCTAGGGGAATTAAAAACCACCCTCCCATGGTAAAAAAATTTATTTTCATATGACGATAACGTCACTGGGATTTTTTTTACAAAATCAGCCAAATATGGCAGTTATGACAATGGCATATGGATCGAATCCTCACAAAAAATAAAGCACTGGACAAGATACTTAGCAAATAAAATTGGCATAGATTAATACTATTAGAAAACTGGTTAACATACGACATATTTATAGGTTAACAGAAAAAAAATACAGAAAAATACAGGAAATTGTAGATTCGAAATTAAGTAGACAAGGAAAATTACAGGTTCAGAAACTATAAATACAATAAAACTATAACATACAGAAAAGATACAGATTCGTAAAGAAAAAACGTACATACCTAAATTTACGTCGTGCACATGACAAGAGATAAGAGATAAAAATACTTTCAAACAAAATTAACTAAACTAACGAATTCAAAAATACAAAATACAGAGCTGCCAAGTTCGTATAAACAAAACAAAACAACACAGAAAATTCCAAATTCGTAGATAAAATACAAAATAACAGACGACACATATGGAATGTAGGCAAATTGTGTCACTGTCACAACAAAAGCGATATAACACAGACCTAATATAACAGTCAGGATAAATTTGATCAAGTGGAGAAGTTCAAGTCCAATTTTTGACATCCGCCAAGCCGTCTGCATGGTGGGCGACATGGATCAGGCCCAATCAGATGCCAGAAGAAAGAAAAGTCAAATCAGAAAAGGAATCTTTCCGTGGAGAAACAGATATAATTGGTTGAATGTTCCCGATTCCAAAGCATGAGGGTCGATGCCGACTCGCTCAATACTCCATCATGACGATGTCCGTGGCCCGATGGTGGTCCTGGGCTGAGGTTCCAATGGGTTCCACAGGGTAAGGGCAACTGAAGGGTGGAAAATGTTCTTCTCCTCACCAGGAGGGGCACAACCAACAATGTGAATGCCCTCCCGGTTGACCGGCAGGTCAATGGCTGGTTCATCAGGGTCAATGGTGGCTCCGTACGATAGAACGGAGGCACAGTCCCTTCTTATATCGCACCGCGGTCGCCGGGATACGCTGACGGTCGATGTCAAGATAGGCGTCGAGCCGTGCCCCAGACAAGGGAATTCGGTTGAACCGGTCCTCCCACAGCTCGTCGGGTCCTGCCTGCATGAACCAGAGTCCCACTTCCGTATAGAGAGACCCCTGAATATTGTGGCCTGACCAATACTTGGTGTTGAACAGCCAATTGTACTAGCCGTCGTACAAGAGGTCATCAGGCTTGAAGTCCCGAGGAACCTTCACGCCAATCCCCCACCAAGGGTCCGTGGAAGCCTTGCAGTAATAGCTTCCGATGGTCTGCACCAGGAACTCCTGCATATTAGGGCAGTGATAGAACACATAAAAAATGATCAGCCGTTGAGTGAGCTGATCAGGACCTGACTGCCATCGCTGAAGACGACAATCGGGCAGAGCGGCGATGGCCTGATCCGTGCTATGCTTGATAGCGAAGCCATCGCGACCGGGATGATCCCTCACTAGGTCCATGAAGACGTCAGACTGGCAATGCCCTCCTTGGTGCCAACGTAGTTGTTTTCGAATTGTTTCACCGGCAGGTTGATGAACGGCTGGTATTTGAACATGAAGGAAAAGGCATATTCCGGCCCCGAATAGAAGTTGAGGAAAAACCCTTCGTCGACGTTTGCGATGCCTGCGACGTCTGGTCGATGATAACCAAGCATGGTCTTCCTGATGGCCATACATGGGGTTTGTAGATGACGGCTATGCATATGACAGCAATAGAATTCTCGGAATTCAAGCCGTCGAATCAGATGAGGGTACCGGAATAACTCCGGCACCAAAGCTGCCGTTGCCATACAGTTGGTCCATCGAGCAGTTGAGGAGACCCGATTGACAGGAAAACCCTTGTAGACTTTCCCATAGCGATCACGATAGTCCAAAATCTGCAATCGTGAGTGTCAGTTGGTCTTCCCACCAGTCGTCACCGAGATAGCCTGAGCCTTCATATGGTTCGTCAGTTGAGGATCGCGGTCCCACATCTTCTTCGTTGAAGTTAAAGAGCATGGGTGTGGTCCAAAAATACTTGGCCGTTGGTTCTTAGCTGCCTTCCAGCCATGCGCAGCCGTCGGATTTATGTGCCCGACCCCCCCCCCTTTTCACAACTACCAACATAATTAATTAAAAATCTCTGCTGAATGAAAGACCCTAGCTTCAAGCTTGTCATTGGCAAATATGACTTGGCATATGTGCCCCTATCTGCGGAAAAATACTAGACGTCTGTATCATATCTGCATCTAAGGGAATTACTGTTCAAAGTTGAAGTTTCGGCAAAATTTTGAAAATTTTTGGCTAACGAAAGGAATATTTTATTACTGGTGCGAGCTACAAGGCTGTAATTGGCATATACAGAGTACCTATATGAGTACTTATTTTTGCCAAATGGCAAGAAATTCTGGCGCTGTGAAAAAATGTTTATGTGAACTTTAGTCTTCAATAATTGCCAAAATCGCCATTTTCAGTCTGTTGGATCCTGTGTAAAGGCTTTCTGCAGCCACAGAAGTCGCAAACCTTCGCTAATCGAACTGAAATTGGTTGTGGGTATGTTTTCAACCACGCTTAGTTCAAATATTTCAAAAAATTTTAATTTCAAAAAATTTGATTTTTTCGATTTCTGTAGCACTATTGCCCAAAAAAGGCGATTTTGGCAATTTTTGAAGACTACAGTTGACATAAACATTTTTTCATAGCGCCAGAATTTCTTGCCATTTGACACAAATGAGTACTCCTATAGGTCCTCTGTATATGCCAAATTACAACCTTATAGCTCGCACCGGTAATAAAATATTCCTTTCGTTAGCCAAAAATTTTCAAAATTTTGCCGAAACTTCAACTTTGAACAGTAATTTCCTTAGATGCAGGTAAGATACAGACGTCTAGTATTTTTCTGCAGGTAGGGGCATATGTGCCAAATCATATTTGCCAATGACAAGCTCGAAAATAGAGTCTTGCATTCAGCAGAGATTTTTAATTAATTATGTTGGTAGTTGTGAAAAAGGGGGGGGGGGTCGGGCACATAAATCCGACGGCTGCGCATGGCTGGAAGGCAGCTAAGAACCAACGGCCAAGTATTTTTGGACCACACCCATGCTCTATAACTTCGCCAAAAAGTGGGCCAATCGGCCAAAAACGGGGCAAAAGTTTAGTCGCCCCCCCCCCTTAAGTCAGAATACTCGTTTTTTTTGAAACTACGGAAAAAACTACAGATACCCATAAACAGAGACATTTAAAGCGGTTTAACGATTCAAAGTTGACGAAAGAGTTTTAGGTATTTGTGCCTAAAAGCTTCTCTCATTGTTTGTTGACACTTAGTTTTGATTTATTTGTTCTAATAGATACATTATAACAAATATTAGCACATTAAGGGTCCACGAAAGTGCAAGATCCACAAACAATCAACGCATAATTCTTAACAGTTAACTTAATTTCAACTTTTATGGGATTTCTGACAGCGGGAGGTCTGGACACTAAAATGCACTTCATTGCACTAAAATTGAGATGGAAATTTTGCACTGGATAGCAATTGCGTGCTACCGTAATCCTAGAATTACAGCATTGCTCTGGGCCCTTCATCTGGCTTAGAATCTGCCGCGTTCCAACCAGGCCCTTCAAGACCAAGAAACCGATTCATAACCCAGGTCACAAGATTGTCAACTGAGTCGTCGGATTCCTCGGTACCAAATGTGTCATATCCTGCCTGCTCCGCACAGGCACTACTTCTACACTGTTAACAATTTGACAATTATTATGAAAATAGTATTGAAGGACTAGACTTATTCGACAAAGAATTTTTCGACCTAACAAAAGTAGGCGAAAACTGTCCAAGAAATGAGCAGGCAGATCAAATAAATGAAACAGATGTTTAGCATCCGTGTTCGACCACTGCAAACCACACCACAACAAATCAAAATCGAACAAATGCAAAAAGTTAGCGCTTATGATCTGCACCTACATCTGTTTCGGACTAGGGACTTCAGAATTGTTGAACTCTTGCCTACTTTGCATAGTCTGCTTGCAAAATCATGGAAGTAGGAACTGAAAGCGTTGCCCCGATATTTGGAACTTTTAAAGCTTTGGAAAATTTTAATTTTTGAATTTATCAGCCTCCAGAATGCACCATGAAAAATTTTGAGGTTTTGGTCAAGAAATCTAAATTTAGAACTCGGGAGAAGTTAGAAATCCTAAGCTGCTAAAACGTGGAGGTAGTAATTCAGCGTTAATTTGGTGTTAATTTAATAAAAACCAATCTGAATCACTTAGATTAGAAGAGAGTTCTGTTTCTAATAAGGTATCGAACGCACAAGATTCATTGAAATCCTGCCTGCTTTGCAAGTCTCCAGCCTGTCTGACCGACTGACAGGATTCAAAGTTTTGCCCAAACTTTCGACGTTACCATCTGCAGTATCGCTGAGGATCGCAACTGATAATCCCTCTTCAGATTCTGAGTTATCGCCCTCTTGAATGTTGCACTCGTCTATCCTTGGCGTTCATCCAATTCATCTGTAAACCTTTCTGGTATCGTTTGCTGGTCATTGAATTCATACGGTTCAGTTTGTCTGCGAGATCGCAGGATTTCCAATTAGTTAATTTTTGTTTCAAATCAAATGATTTCTGTTGAAGCCAATTCAGGATTTTCGGAAATGACTAACGAGTTTCAGCTTTCCTAACACTCAACTCCGAGCATCCGTTTGTTTTCGGGCATCGATAATTGCACTAATCTTGGAATGTGTGTTTTAAACATGCCAGAAAGTTTTAAACAACAACAACAATAAATCCTACCGGCATCAACGGGTTGTCG